>VYZP01073476.1:20150-99755 GCA_013400635.1 Hypocryptadius cinnamomeus | reverse complement strand
AAGAAATACCATCTCACACATTTAATCCCAAGCCTGGCAAAAAGAAGTTAAGACTCCACACTCTCCTGCTGCTTTCTTGGAGGCAAGCATCCCCAGGGGTGAGGAGGAGTGGCTCCTGGGGGTGCCTGCAGCCCTGGGTGGGCAGAGAGGGGCAGAAGGTGCAGCAGTGCTGTGGCTTGTCCCCAGCCCTGCTGCTCTTGTGGCAGAAATGGGCTCTGGCCCCGAGGGAGCAGGGAAACTCAGCAGCACGGGCAGTGCACAGCTACCTGCAGCTGGCAAACACACCAAAGCTCCTCCTGCTAAACTCTGGGCAGGAACAACCATCCCCTTCCCATCCTGACCTTCCCCCATTCCCATGGGAAGCTCCATGTGAGCACACACGGCTGTTAAACACAATTTCTTTAGTTATCTCCTCTTTAGTGACGCTGTGGGTGGCATCTGGCAGACAAATATAATACATCACGATTTTCTCCTAGGCATTTTGAGAAACTATTGGCTGCATTGGGCCAGAGGCTCCCTTGCCAGGTGGTTTGGGCTCGGGGGCACACCTGGACCTGCTGGGGGAGGGGAGCAGCCGAGCTGCTCTGCTACTTGTTGTCATTCCTGCTGACAAAGGTGAGGAGATCCATGGCTGTGACCACACCAAGCACCATCTGCTTCGTGGAGGAGCTGCCATTTCCACTGACTGGAAGCACAGAAAATTCCAGCTTAGTGGCAAAACAATAAAAAAGAACACCACCACCCCCACCAGCCCCCTCACCACCTTCCAGCTGTGCAGAGGCTGCTGTGCATTTATTAAAAGAAAACCCTGACAGGGACAGCGTCTGCCTGAGCTCTGCCTCCACAGAAATGATGATGGAGCCTCAGTCAGGTTACTGTGATCACACCAGAGAGGTTTTTGCTGCAAATAACCCACCTTTCCCAGAGCAGGAAACTTAATTTCCCAGTTGTTTTTAGCCAACCTCTGTTCCAATTCTGCTCCTATCACCACAGAACTTTTCAGAGAACACTAATGAGACGCTCTAAAAGCAGCAGTCAGGCACTTTTCTACTCTGTTCTCATAACATCCTACACCACCATTAATGAAACAGCACTTCAATAATTGTTTTAACTGTCTGATAAATGTTTTCTTAAATAAAAATAAAACTAGCCACCAGAGCCCAAACACAAGATAAAATGCAAGCTCCAAAGGTGTGGGAAGAAAGTAATAAATAAGGGGGTAACTGTGACAGCATTAAAACAGCAGCTCTGGAAAAGCAAGTGGGTGTTGTTTGAAAATCAGAGCAAGAGCTGCTGCAGACAGCTGGCTGATATTTTTTGATGGGTGCCATTTAATTTGCTGATACCATTTAATTTATATCAAAAACGTGATACAAAAGAGATACTCCTTATTTTATGACAACATAGCTGAGAAAGGAAACTCTGCCTGGCATTAATTTTGGTGACTGAATTGGAAACGTGCATCAAAGGCAGTTTTGAGTGACAGATTTTTGTTTGCAACCTGTTGTGGGAACATGGATGGACCTGCAAGCTTCAGAGCTGATGGGGCTCTGGGGGAGCAGGCCCTGGGGAGGGAAGGTTTGGGATGTTTGGGTTTTGGAGGCCCCAGGCTGAGCAGGCAGCCCCTTGCTGGAGTCATTCACTGCTCACCTGAGGGATGCTTTGCATGCTCGGTGTGCAATCCCATCAAATCAGCATAATTGCACCCTTCAGCTCTAATTCACAAGACCTAAACATGGCTCTTCTGACTGCTTTTTGTGTTGCTCACTTTTCCCAGCCAAGGTCAAACCTGTACTCCTTTTGGTGTAATTGTACTGGAAAGGTGTGCCAGGTCAGATGTGCTGAGCAGCACCTGCCACCACACCTTTTTTGGGTCAGAGGAGGCACAAGGGGTGATCCCTGCTGCCACTGATGTGTCAGCAGTCCTGGTGCTGCTGTGGTGCTGCTGCAGGTGACTCTGCTGGGCTGGCTTGTACACCAAGGGGAAGGTGGCTGTGCAGTGGATTGAGAATAAAACCAATAAAACCTGCTTTAATGGTGCTCCCAGACTGGCACAGCATCCCTACAGCCAGCCATGGTCCAGGGAAGGCTCACACACAGCTGCCCCAGGCTACAGTCAGTGCCCCTGATGACCCATGCCACAGGGCTTGCTCATGGCCCACCCCAGTTTTCCTCACCTTTCTCAAATTAGCTGCCTGAATTCCACCCAGGCTTTACCTGATGTGGCCAAATGCTCCTTCTGACCTTGCCCCTGGGCTACAGAAGCCTACAGAGATTCCTAATTTCCCCCTTGCCAGCTCTGCCCCTCTCCCCTCATCGCTGTGGTGTCAGGACATGGGTGAGGAGCGGGCAGTTCCAGGGCTGTGCAGAGCAGAAACCCCTCGTGGGGCAGAGGCTCAGGGGCTGCACAGGTGCAGCAGCTGCACTGACACCTGCCACAATCAGCCTGAGAATTTCCCTCTCCCCTCTCAAACACTCGTGCCAAGCCCGTGGGGAGTTTCTGCAGATACCTACACTGCATCTGCTCGTGTACAACGATAGCAAAGTGGTCGTTCTCCAGGATGCAGGAAAGCTTCCCAAGGCTGTCCTCCAGGCCGATCTAAACAGGGCAAAATGTAACTTTTAGCGTTTTGCTTCACCTGGCAATGGCTGAGCTCTGATTTTGGAGGGTGCTGATCCCCCAGCTGGATGAAATCCCCAGTCAGTGCTTGGCTCCTGGCGTGAAAAGCTCCCATATCTGAGCCCTGCTGGCTCTGCAGAGCTTTTACAGGTGCTTGTCCTTACTCTCATCTCCAAGATGTCACCATAGCCCTCCCCACTCCTCTCTGCCTTCTCACCAACCTCTTCTCCCAGCTCCTCACACCCCAGGGTGCTGCTGGTGCAGCTCTCCCTCCCCCCTGTCCCCAGACAGGCTGACACCAGCCCAGCCTCAGTGGTACCTTGGAGAACTGGTCGTAGGTGACCTTGGTGACAGGGTCTGAGAACTCCACGTTTCCATCCAGCACGGAGCTCAAGGTGTTGCTGAGGGTCACCATTCCCAAAATAAGCCTGTAAGGGAACAGGGAGTTTTCCAGAAGGTCAGACCTGAGGTAGAACACACATTTTATGTAGGGGCTGAACTGCTCTGGTTGAAGCCAGTGACTAAATTGTTGCTGCAGTCAGTGGGAGGCACCAGGTTTCTCCTCACTTGAGCAGCACAAGAAAGTCTTTGTCCTCACCAGGCTGTTGGTTTCACAGCAGTTAAAATCTGCTGTTGCAATCCAGGACTTAGCAGCTGGGAGAAGGAAAACCCATGGGCTCTCCAGCTGCTTATTTGTGTGGGTTTCCCCCCAGCTTTCACTCCCCTGGGCTCCCCTTGCCTGTGCACTGATCCAGCATCTCCTGGTTTGGTGGGCACTGGATTGGGCTTTAACTGGATCTTTTACAGAAGTTTTATTGATGAATCTTCACTGGGAGGCAGATGATCTTTTTAAAATTATGCATCAGAGTGCAACACAAGATCCCCAGCTCTGAATGAGTAAATGGGACTTTATCTTCATCATGACTGATTTTTCTGTGTGAATGCCCATCTGTGCAGTGAGCAGAAATAGTTACCCTGACTCAGCAACAACAGGAGCTTGGTCATATCCCTTCTCCTGGAGGATCTCAATTGCCTTTTGACAGCTGACTTCTGGGAGGAGGATGAGAGGGGCCGAGAGATTCAGTTTCTGCACCTTGATGTTCCACCACCTGTTGGAAGACAAATGGCAGTGCCGAGCTGTGGCTGCTGCACAGCTGTGGCTTTCAGCAGGGGGCAAGGCCAGAGGAGATGAGGGATTTTTTCTGCCTGAAAAGCCAGCCCCACTCCAACAGCCAAAGCAGAAATGCCACCACGGCCAGGTCTTGTTGAAGCCAAGCTTTCCCTACGCCCAGTGTTCATGCAGCTCCAGAGGCAGGGATGAGACCAGCAGCTGGCAAGGTGCTGAGCTGTCCTGAATCCAAGGAAGCTGTTGAGGGCTTCACTGCAAGCTCATTAATGGGTGACCTACCAGTTTTACTCCTTTGTTCTGTATCCTTGGTCCTCACAAGGCAGCATTTGCAGCTCCTGCAGGAGAGAGCCTCGCAGAGATGCTCGTGTGACTTATGAGGGACAAGCTGAGCTTGTTTGTGGGGGAACACAAGCAGCTCCCAAACATCTCAGCCCTGAGTCCTTGCAGAAAAGGCAGGGCAATGCTGGAGCCTGGAAGGGCCAAGAGCAACTCTAACCAGACACAAGAGGCCTTGGAAATGTGTTAAGTTTTTAGGAAATATTTTACGATAATTTTTGGTAGAGGAGAAGGCGACATCAGCAATACTTGCTGTCTTTAGGGTAAGACCAAGAGCTTTTCTAAACAACTGCCACTTGCCCAGCCACACATCAACTGGCATCAGCAGTTTTCCTGTGACTCCCTGCCTTGAGGGGACTCTTTCCCCATGGTGCCCAAGGGATAGCAGAGTTGGACAACTTGTCTGGTCAGCAGCTCTGGAAGGTGAAAATTTCCTGGTTTATGCCTGAAAAGAGCTGCAGAGCTGTTTGAAAGGGGGCTTGCTACAACAGGGACCCACCTCCCCAGCAGCCTGATGGTCCTTTGAACATCAGATGTGGAGTGGAAAGAGGTTTTCAGAGGGTTTGGGTGGCCTGGGCTGCCACGTGGGAGCAGATCAGCTACTTTGGGACAGAAATGGCTCCTTTATAGACTTTGATTGGAGGGCTGAGAGATAGCCACTCAAAAGAGAGGAGCCTCCCCAGAGGGGTCTGGACTTCACTGTGTTTTCCCTAAACACTAAAAGGGAGCATTTTCCTTTGAAGATGATGATTTCCAGACTCAGAAAGCTGATTCCCTTAGCACAGTTTATCCCAGCAGAAGTTGTCTTACCAAGGCTTGTGCTCCTGGGCGTCATTTAGGAACCCATTTTTTATCATCCACGTATCATTCACAAATTTGGACCTAGAAATCACCAACAAAGAGCATGTCTGTGAGGCTTCCAGAAGAAGTCGTGCTTTGTTTCGTGCCCCAGACCACAGCACTGCCCCCGGGGCTCTCATGATTTTTGCAGCTGGCTGCTCTCAGCCCCTTTTAAGGTCAACAGGAGCGTCGGGTGCTCAGTAACTCTTCGAAGCACGCCAGCTATTTGCCTTCCTAACTTTAGGCATGCACGCTCAGAAAGTGCAGCATGGCTGAGTCCTGCTCCGTGCAGTGAGTCAGAGATGAGAGGAAATAAACTCCAAGTGTCCCAACACTCATCCCCTGGTGACTGCCAGCTGATGTGCTGTTCCTCCCTGTTGTTTATTTTGCTTTTTCCCTGTGATCTGCCCGAGGGAGACTCCCAGCTCTGGGCTCACTCCATGGGCCTTGCTATCCGATTTATTGGGGTGGTTCTGCAGAGCCCCAAGCATCTGGCTCAGCTCCTGTCACAGGAGGCCATGGGAGCTCCCACCCTGGTGCTGGGGAGCAGGGGAGGAGGCAGGACACTCACATGTAGTTGCGGACGGAGTCGGGCAGGATGACGACGCAGCGCTGGCCTTCCTGCAAGTCCTTGGCAGCCCTCACGGCCACAGACATGGCACTGCCCGAGCTGCCACCTGTGTGGGCACCAAGGAGAGGGAGACAAATCTCACGGCTGCCCAGGGCCACTGTCCTGGGTGGGAAGAACAGGCTGCCCCAGCTAAGGGTGCAGAGGTGGCACCTCGTGGGATGGTGGCTTAGGACACTGGGATGGGAGGACAATCAATCCCAAAGCCTTGTAGGGGTTTGTAGGCAGAGGTGGGGACTGATGGGATGTGTTCATATGGTGGCTCTTGGCCTTTTGAGGCAGCATGAAAGTCACCTCATGGACTTCATGAACCATTTCTTGTGGGCAGACCAAGGTCTGAGAGGTCCCATGCAGGGACATTCAGAGCACGCTGCCCACACCACACCCTCCCTTCCCATGAGCAGAAGACCACACCAGTTCTAGAGCTTCTGGCTGACATACTTGGCAGCCAAAGACTGGCTTTAAATGCACTGTAAAGACTGGAAAAAAAACCCATAAACATTTCATTCATGCTTGGAATACCAGGCCAACATGATGGGAAGGCTTGAATGCTCCCCGTGTCTGTGTGCACGCATGTGGCTTGCTGCACGTAGGACAAGCAGGTCCCTTCTTTACAGAGGCAATTCCTCCACCAGCAGTCTGAGTACTGGAAGTCAAACACATTCCACTATCTGTGTGCCAATTACACACTGCATTCAAGGCAGCACGTATTTTACAGCAGGTTAATTATCCCTGGGTCACATTTTTCAAACAAGCGAGGAACGGCCCTGAAAAATGCAGTTCAGGGAACACGAAGCTCTTCACAAATTATGGTTGAGTTCAAACAAGTGGTTTCTGTTGAAACACAGTGACTCCGTGCCTGCTAGGTTAAATCAACATTTAAGTGTTTCATTACATATATAGAGCCTGATCTTTTCCAAAACTCCCTGGATATGAGTGCTCAGGGCTTTTATCAGCTGTAACTATGAGCCTACGTAGTGTCTGCTCCTGGATGCAAAGCTGTGTCTGTTTGCTTGGTGTCAGGGAAGGCTGAAAACAAGGCTGCTGCTCTGTGGAGGCTCTTAGGGTACAGGCAGGGTCTGTGTGAGGGCACCTGTTCATTTTGGGAAGCCAGTGGGATCACTTACAGCTTGTTGGCACGGGGAGAAATACTCAGTAAGAACATCTCACACTTTCTTTGCTTTCAGACCTTCCTGGTCCAAAGCTGGCACCTCTGGTGCGGCAGTGACACCGAGCACGGCCTCGCAGAGCTGTTGGCAGAGCCCACCTGTCCTGCCCCGAGCCCCACTAATCCTCCCTTCAGCCTGTGTAACTCTACACTGCCTGAAGATCCAGTTCCACTGCAAAAGTGCTCCAGTAAGGAGAGAATTATTACTCCTATAATTACTGTGGCTGATGAGTCAGAGCCCAGACCAGACTGAGGGACACACCTCTGGAGTCTGCAGTGACCTCTGCACAGCCCGAGGCTCAGCCTTTCAGCCCTGCTGACCCAGCAGACACAAAATGCAGAGGGCACCTACTCTGGAGAGTTTTGTTCCCAAAAGGATGAGGTTCAGAAGGTTTGTTAAGGGAACAAACTGCTGTGGCTGCACTGTGCTTACCACACAACAACCCCTCCTCTCTGATCAGCCTGCGGGACATGAGGAACGAGTCTCTGTCGTTGCTTTTGTACCACTGATCCACCACCTGGAAGGAAAGCAAGGAGGATGAGTCTTGGAAATGTCATTTCAGGCTGCCCTGACCCTCTGAGGCACACCAAGGTGCTGATGCCCACATTTGGCAGCTCTGAGCTGCCTTCCACACTTGCTGAAAGCATTTGTCAGAAGATCCATGGTCTGGAGTTCTTGCTTGCAGACACCCACACTTTCCAGCCAGCATCCTTTCCTTGGAGAGCTAGGGATGCCTGACAGATCCAGAGTTAGGATGTGGAGGAGTATTTATGATGTCCCAGGCCAGGGTACATTAATGACTCAGAATTTGCCAAAATGAGATCCAGCTACAAGAATCAGTGAGGATTATTAAGGTGACAGCTCTACAGCCAGATGCTGACAGCAGGGATGTAGTTAACACCTGGAAGCAGAAAGAATCTGGGGTCTGAGGCTGTGAGGGACCTTCTAGAATGAAGCCAGGGCAACACAGGCAACCTGTGTTAAGGATTTAAAGCTCTGTGGCAGCTGATACTGAGAGGGAACTTGACAAGAACTGTGAGGTTCATGATCTGCTGTCTTACTTGGATCTTGTCATCCAGCCTGTGCATGGTGCAGGATTTCTGCTCTGTGTGTGTGGTGCCTGAGGCAGAGAAGGCTCAGGGAAGAGCAGCGTGATGAGGAGCAGCCTCAGCACAGACATCTGTGTGATCACAGCCAAAGGGGCAATCTGAACAATGGTGAGGCTGAGCAGAGGACACTCACACTGTGTTAAATGCCTGCTTTTCACCTTTGTTTGCCTTCTCCTTGTGGGTCAGTGTCGTATTTAACATGGGAGGAATTTAGGGAAGTGAGGCAAAAGCTTTTTGTGTCACTGACAGTTTGTTGGGCCACAGAGAAGCTGAATATGCCTCTGTGAAAGACACATGTTTTTTTCCTCTTGTGGAGAAGTCTCCATAACCTTAACAAGAGGGACTTCTCTCCCTAAGTGAACTGAAGAAAGACTATTTTAAAGGTGGCAAACTGACTGGAAATTTTAGGTTTTGTTTCTTTACATTATTACTGAGAAAGAAAAGGTTGTTGGGGGAGAAGAAGTGTTCTGAAGGGCTTGTTTTGATTCTTACTACTTTTTTTTCTTTTAATTACTTTTAATAAAATTTTCTTTATACCCTTTCAAAGTTTTGAGCCTGCTTTGCCTTTCTCTTAATCCTATCTCACAGCAGGAAGTGAATGCATTAGTGATTGACCAGCACCAAAAACTACCACACTCTTTGGTGCATTAGCCAGGAAATTTTAAAATTGAGGAAATCTTAAATTAACAAACCAAAACCACTACAGTCAGTTATAAGCAGACTTACTCAGAAAGTAATGGGTGTACCAATGCCCCCACAACAGCTTGTTCTGCACTGGGAAGATACATCAGGGCCACCACACCTCTGGCCTTGGGAGCAGGCTGGATGTTGTAGTGCACTAAATAGTTTATTTAGTTGTTGTTTTGCACTGGGTGATTGG
Source organism: Hypocryptadius cinnamomeus (assembly GCA_013400635.1). Lineage (NCBI taxonomy): Eukaryota > Metazoa > Chordata > Aves > Passeriformes > Zosteropidae > Hypocryptadius > Hypocryptadius cinnamomeus. The sequence continues at coordinate 91,044 of VYZP01073476.1, read as the reverse complement.
AAATTTGCACTGAGTAGTCTTGACAGCTGGATGCCAAGGCAGAGAGCAGGCAGAGGCCCCTCCTCACAGGGCTACTCACGGATCTGTCGAGGACAGTGGGGATGAAGTCGTGCCCAATGCCCTCCACCTCAATGGTTGTGGTGTTGGTCTTGTTCATCTCACTGGGCAGAGCGACGATGGAGCCGTCGGGGTCCACGCCAATGATCTTGGAGGGAAAGGCACTTTGTCAAAGCAAGATGGGAATTCAGAAACAGCCAAACACAAAACTCAAAGGAAAAGTTACCCACACCCTTATCAGCAGTGTTTCCTTCCCCTGATATTCATTAATATTCTTAATCACTGGCAGCATGGAGAGCTTCCAGGATAAAAGGGTGCTGGTTTTCACTGTCTTCTTAAATAGATCCTTGGTGGCCTTCAGCTGTTGCAGAAGTGACTGGTGGCTTAAAATGTTATCACTCTCAAGGTGTTTGTCATCACCCCTTTGGCAGAGCATGCCCCTTCCAAAGCCCAACCCTTAGGACAGTGCCAGAGCTCCTTAATCTGCTCTAGGTGAAGCCAGCCAGTGAGCTCCAACCTGTGGAAACCCGTGGATACAGACATCCTTTCTGGATCTAGCTGTGCTGGCTGATGGTGACACCTCCCTGGTTATTTACAGCCTTGTGTCTGGGCTGAGGTGCCTCCTCAGCACGCAGCTTAAGGAGGGATGGTGACACTGCACACACAGCTGCACGCTGCCAGCCAGGCAACCTCACATCCCAGTCCTCCAGTGGTGGGTCCACACCTCTCTGGTGGATCAGGGATCACTCACACACTGACCAGACCAGAGAGACAGCAACTGGCACACCTCCAGTCTGCCTTGAAGCACGAGCTCTGCAGGATGAGCATCGTGAGTGATGCTAACTCTAAAGCACAGAGGGTTTTGCAGTGGCAGAGGAGAAGCATTTGCTGTCTGTGCCACTCAGAATGTCCTGCACGGGGCAAGGCACCAGGCAGGGGGAGATTTCAGTGGGACTGTGGAAACTTTGGTCTCTAAGGCACTTGGATGGGTCTAGATCAGCCTCAACATCACCAAATTGTTTCCAACAAAAGCCACAATTGCTGTGAACAAACAAATAAGTGCAGACAGCAACTACTCCCTCAGGGGAGCCTGGGGTTAGGCAGGAAATGACATGCAGGGACAGGACAAGGGGGAATGGCTTTGAGCTGAAGGAGGGTAGATTTATATGGGATAATAGGAAGAAATAGGAAGAAATTCCTTATTGTAAGGGTGGTGAGGCCCTGGCACAGATTGCCCAGAGAAGTTGTGGGTGCTCCATCCCTGGAATTGTTCAAGGCCAGCTCTGAGCAACCCAGCCTGGTGGAAGGTGTCCCTGCTGATGGCAGGAGGGTGGAATGGGATGACCCCTAATGTCCTTTCCAACCCAAACCACTCTGTGATTCCATGAAAACCCCGGCAGTCCTGCCTCCAGCCTTACCTTGCACTCCGGGCACTTCTCCTTCAGCTTCCTGGCAACACCAGTGATGGTTCCTCCTGTGCCAGACCCAATCACCACCATGTGCACCTTGCCTGCAGATCAGGGGGCAGAGAGGTTTGCAAGGGCTCAGCACAGCCCCCAGCACGATCTCCCCTTTATTCAGAGCCCTGTGCAGATGCAGAGCCTGTGTCCACCAGAACCCCTGTGAGCAAAGGTCAGGCAGAGGCCGTGCTGGTGGCCATAGCCTGGTCCTGTGCAGAAGCTCAGATGAGCTTGCAGGACCTGAGCACAGCTGGTCTTGCCTCACTGCAGGGAGCTGAAGGTGACCTCCAGATCTCCCACTGCAGCTCTCCATGATTTCTGCATCTTTGGTTCTACTGAGCAGAGGGAACAGCATGAAGATATGTCAGGGCAGGTTTAGGTTGGGTATTAGGGAAAGGTTCTTTCCCCAGAGGGTGGCTGGGCACTGAACAGGCTCCCCAGGGCAGTGGTCACAGCACCAGCCTGCCAGAGATCAAGGAGTGTTTGGACAACGCTCTCAGGCACATGGTGTGACTTTTTAGGTGTGCAGGATCACAAGTTGGACTTTGATGATCCTTGTGGGTGCTCTCCAGCTCAGGATATTCTGTGATTCTGTGGCTTAAAGGGGAGGGAGTATCTCAGCACATCCATCCCTTTCAAACCACAGCATATCAAAGCAAGTCACACACATGAGAATCTCTAACAGGCACAGCCTTTCAGCCTGTGCTGGCATCCACAGTGGAGGGAGGGCTGAGCTCTGCCCTGGCACCTGCCTCTGTCAGATGCTGCCCCACTGGCATCACTGAAATTATACAGAATTAGGACTGGAAGGAGCAGAATTGGAGTCTGGCCTTCAAAACCTCATGCTGCAGCTGCATTGGGAAAGGGGACCTGCAACCCACAGCTGGCAGCCAGCTGGAGCAAACCCTGACACTGTAGAGGAGGCAAGGCTGGGACTCTCTTGCTCCCATTGATACCTGACTGCTTTACTGCTCTGATAACTGCTCTCCAGTTAGAACCCTCAAGTCCTGGTCACGCTTCACAGTGCTCCCAGAACTGGCAATAAATTTCACTCCTATCTGCACAAACATGGACTGGGATAGCCCTTTATCCTCCCCCAGCCCTCACTTCCAATGGCACTCGTTTGTGAGGTTTCAGTCTGTTTTGATTTGCAAATGAGAGTGCTGGATCAGATGCAGCCTTGCCATGCCCTGGTGGATTTATATTCCCCTCCAAGGCCTCGTGGGACCTCTTGTGTTCCCAGCTGGCAGGTCACAGAGGTGGTGTGGCCACCAAGAGACATGTTCCTTCTCCTTTAGGTACAACCAGAGTTTCTTAAGCCACTGGTCTCCAATGGGAGGAGAGAGCCGGGAAGCCCTGCAGGCTGAGGTGGATCTGGAGTGGATTAGGAGGGGTTGCTACACTCTGTGTGTCAGTGTTGTTAAGATAATACTGCCTGCCCCTCCAGAGGCCCTTTGGGCTGTTTCTAGACATTCAGGTCAATAAATGATGTAAATGAAGCCTCAGAGAGGGTTACAGCCCCCTGCACGTGGAGGCAGCAGCACAGACAGTACCTTCACACTGCTCCAGGATCTCCTCGGCCGTGGTGTCGTAATGAGCCAGGGGGTTGCTCGGATTTCTGTACTGTTTATTCCAGCAGAGAACAGCAGCAGTTACCGTGTGAAGAGCAGGACAAATACCAAACCAGCAACAGCTCCTGACAGAGCTGTACCCAAAGCATGCAGCTGCCCCCTCCTCTCCCTGCCGAGGGGGAAACTGCCACCCCAGCAGGACAGGTTACAGATGCTCCTCCTTTTTGTCCCTTTGGCACAGATTTCCAAGCCCACTTGGGGTTTTTCCATGCTGGGAGCTTAAGTGTGCCCACAAACACTCACTCTCCAGCACTTGGTGCCCATTAGGTGTGGGGATGGTTCAGAGGCTGGGAACTGTGGGCTGGAGGAGCTGTCCTGATCATCAGTCAGCTCTCATGCACAGAGGGATTTTGCAGCACTGATATTTGTGCACCCCACGTTCACACCCGTGGATCAAAAATGAGCTGAAAAGCTCATCCAGTCTTTGAGCTACTTTTTTCTCAGAAGGAAGGAGCTTGCCTGCCTTTCCTGCACTCCAGGGGCTCCTCACTCTGGGGTCAGACCAAGTGGCCTCCTGTCCAAGACCCAGCACTGCAGGAACCTCTGGCATGAGTCACCAGGGTTTGCCCTTTACAGCATGAGGTTTATTTTTGAGGCAGAACAGAGGCTGCTAGCTAGGCTTAAAAAGTGGGATATTTTTCAGGTCAAAGTTAAATCTGAAGCAATTTGAGTAGTCTTTGAATTGTGCAAGAAAACCCAGCCTCACCCACACCCAGGCTTTGGCAGAAGTGTTGCAGGTTTGGAAGTGTCCCTTATTTTGTTTCTGTCCCCCTGTGCTTTGCAGAGTGATTAAGTTTCAAATGCCATAAAACACTGACGAAATCTGCCTCTGGTGGCAGTTCAGATGGAGCCCCCAAACACAGGCACACTTGGAGAACACCCTATAAAGTCTCTTGGGAAAGGGAGCCAGTGGAGGGACAGCCTTTACCTGATCCAGGATGTGAGCGTTTGGGATTTCACTTTTCAGCTTCCAGGCAACACGGATGTTGGACTCGGGGGCATCAAAGCGTGTGCACGGCGTCCTCACGATTTCAGCACCCAGTGCCTTCAGAATATCGACCTTTGGGAGGGAGAAGAGGAGCTGCAGCACAGCTGATCCCACACAGGGATGGTAACCCGAACCTGCGGGCTCAGGGCAGCGCCAGATGCCAGAGCAGCTTTGCATGTGGGAGACATTGATCATGTGGAGATACAATGTCCAGTTCTGGACTCTGCTATGTCTGACATGCTCCAGCACCCCAGGGCCTCCTGCCTGAAGCTGGCACATGGATTCGAGCCTGGCCTCTTGCCCTGTCCCACTTGGAGGGCAGGCTGGGGACAGGGTGGAGGGAGGTGACAGTGTGCTGCTCCTTGGTGCCAGAGGAAAAGAGCAGAGGGAACTGGACAGGGAACAGTGTCTCCTGTGTGCTGGGACTGATCAAAAGCTGATTTTACCCTAAGTCCCTTCTCTCACCAAAGAGAGGGAAGGAGCAATCAGCCCTAGGGTGTCTCCTCTGGGAGATGGGGCTGTCAGTGGGACAGGGCAGTGTTGGGACACCTGGAGATGAAGCCCGTGGCAGCTGGAGGTGGCATCTGACCCAGACTGAGCTTGAGTGAGATTCAGGTTTAATTGAGGGTGACACTTTGGAGAAGGGCTCATTCTTGAGCCAGGTCAGGGTGCATGTCTGGCTTCACTGGCATGAGTTCAGCTGGGTGGTCTGGGGGGGTCTTGGCTCACCAGTGAGGGATTTCTGCCATCTCCAGGATGGTGTGTTCTCCTGACCATCAGCTCTCATGCAAGTGACTTGAGACACCACCCTGAGAAACAGCTCAGGCAACTCTAAGTGTCTCCAGGTGAAAGAAAACCATAAATGCACAGTGAGGCCAAGTGACCTGTCAGATGTCAGAGGGGAAGTGAGCAGGACTGGCAGGGTAGCCCTGGCAGCTGCCTGCCTCTCCTGCTGTGCTTCACATGCAGCAGATCCTGCTCCACTTCTCTGCACCCACACACTGTGTTTGACTATCCCAGCTGCACTTCTGACACCAGACAGCCACCAGGCCATCACAGGCTGCTTTTTCCCCCTCAAGAGGCAACTTTCTGAACAGTAGCTGTGGCAGTGGGTGTGCAAGGCTCATTGGCTTTTAAAGGGCTGCAGGGAGGGAGAGGCAGAGAGAGAGAGAGAGGAAGGAGATGTTCCCCAGCTGTGGGGTAAAACCATACAGAGCTCTGACCTTCTCCATGCTCATTTTCTCTGGCAAGACGATGATGCAGCGGTAACCCTTCAATGCAGCCACCAGTGCCAGCCCAATCCCTGCGTGGGGGGAGCAGAGGGAATTGGTTGGCACCAGAATTTGGCAATTTTGGCAACGCGCGCCGCCGCCTGCGCTCCTCTCTCCTGGGTGGAACCATGGAGTGGCCACTGACCAGCCACAGGTGAGGGCATCCTCTACGAGCCTCCTGGGATGTGCTGGGAGCACAGGGAGTGTGGCAGGATGGGCTGATGGGCGAGTGGAGCTGCAGCATCGCTCCTGCTCCCAGGGGTGGCACTGAGAGGATGGCAGGGCTGGGGAGAGGTTTTCTCCCCTCACCGAGGCTCAGCCACCTTCCTGTGGTTTTGGAAACACAGGAGAGAGGTGATTTTGCTTCAGGAGTGCCTTCCCCTCCCCCTCAGTTGTGGGGGGACAGACACACAGGATGCTGCACGTGGCTCCATGGCTGGCAGGCCAAGGGCACCTCTGCTCCAGTTTCACTGGGGTGATGGATGGAGCCAGCTGCTCCCTGCCAGGGCAGGAAGGTGAGGCAGCAGGAAGGAGCAGTGTGTCCCTGCCAGGGGCTGCAGGGAGCCTGGTGCCATTCCAGCTGCCCCAGGCAGGCAGGGAGCCAGTGTGACCCACGTGGAACACAGCTCTGGGGGAGCACAGATCCCCTTGGCTCCGTGTCTGGGGGTGGCTGGGGTGACACAGTGTGGTGGGGTGACAAGTGACAGTGACAAGGGCAAAAATCACAGGAATCCTCTTCCAACCCATCAGGGGAATGGTCTCTGGGAACCTCTGGGAATTCAAAAGCTTCCCAGCCTAAAAACACCCAGGGCTGCCCCAGCCCCTGATGCTGTCTGCCTTGCCACAAGGAGACCTTCCAGGCACACCTGTGCAGGTGTGGGACCCTCACAGAACCCTCATGAATTTCAGCAAGGAGGCACCTCAGCATCCCAGGAGGCCCATGGCCACCAGGAGGGGAGCTGAGGGGAGGATGGAGCCAGAGCCAACCTTGTAACTCCAAATGCAAATCCCTGCTCCTCAGAAATTGCACCCTGCTCAGTTCCCAGGCAGAGGGAGCATCCCTGCCCTTCCCACCTGTGTTTCCTGAAGTGGGTTCAATCAGGGTGTCTCCTGGTTTGATAATCCCAGCTCTCTCAGCATCCTCCACCATCCTGAGGCTGATGCGGTCCTTCACGCTGCCCCCTGCATTGAAGTACTCACACTTGGCCACTGGAAAGGCAAACAAAGGGGAGACTCCATCAGGCACCAGCTCCTTGCTCCCCCAGGCCTCACTGCAGTGTTAGGACACCTCTTCCTCCTCTGCAGGACTGCCCTTTGCTCAGGGAAGTGCATCCACCATCTGCTTTTCTGGAATTATCCATCAGCACAGAGTCCTTCTTTCCCCCATGTTTCCTCCACCCTGGATGGGTTTGAAGTCAACCTGGACAGCCCAGGATGGGTTCAAAATCAGCTGGACATGGTCACTGCAGGGTGGGAGGTCCCACACTGGCACAACACTCCTTGAGGACTCTTCTGTGGGCCAGGGTTAGCAGCAAGGTCTCACTGTCTATCCTGGGGCATTGAGGTTTTTAATAGATATCTAAAAAGCTCCCCTTTTGCAGGAATGATCTGTAGTCCTGACTGAGGTGCCATAAAAAAATCCCAAACAATAGAAGGAACATTTTCAAGTGTCATGCCAAATGACAGTTTCTTTCACTGAGCTAGCAACAAACCAAGTAACTTTCCAAGGCACGCTCAGATTGCAAGGCACATCTCAGTCCTCACTGGGGCCTCCACACCACAGCATTCTTCTTACCAAGCTTTGATGAACATCTGCAACTGAACTGGTGCTACTGAGCTCTGTTTTATGGACAACAGGGAGAAATGGGGATTTCCAGAGGTGTCTTTCCCTTCACTCTGGCAGAGACAGCGACCTGAGGCTGAGAAATCAGCCCTGTACCTGAGCAGCCTGAACGGGAAAGGAAATCTTGCGTTCATCATTACATTTCATAATACAAAGTGCCACAACTCCAGCTGCACAAGGGTCCCTGGGGGCACAGAAAACACCAGGCAATCCCATCCAGCTGTAGCTGCTTCCTTTTATTCCCGTGTTTGCCTGGGAAGGGGCTCTGTGCTGACACAGACAGGACCGTGGAGCTGCTCTGCCTGTTCTGCTCTCCTTCCCCTCCTGTGCCAGGGGAGGGAGACACCATCCCAGAAAATGGGATCTGCCTGGCTTTCCCAGCACCTAAAGCACCAGGCAGCCATCCTCCAAGGGACAGGCTGCTCCAGAGGTGCACCAGGCACTGCACATCTGTCCTCCCACCTCCAGCAGCTCCCTCCGTGGTGTCCCAATGTCCCCTCAGCTCTCATTGTGGGCAGGGTGAGGCAGTGCAGTGTGGAGGTTGCAGGGTTGGTGGCCCAAGGATCCCAGATCCTGAGAAGAGACCAGGTGGGAAAGCCCAGGGTGCTCCCTGTGTCCATGTGCTCAGTGGGGTCTGGCTGCCCTGTGGTCCCCAGGTGCCACACAGCACTGCAGGGCTCTGCTGTGCCATTGCATTAAGGATGAGTGCCCAGCAAGTCTCTCCTTACTCAGCTGTGTGGCACTCGTGGCACTTTCTGCCTCTCAGAATCTGCCTTTCTGCCCAATTTGGATCAAATTAATTATTAGGGTTAGGAGTTATAGGAAAGGAGACTGAAAAGCCCACATGCACAGATCTGAGTTTATCACCCTTGCGATTGTAGGGGACCAGCCTAAAGCCAAGCCTGACATGACACACCACCAGCTAACATCTCCTTAGGGACAGGACTTAGATCCAGCCCCAGATTTAGGCCAGCTCTGCTCTGAGCTTATGCTGCTGTTATCTGGCAGGAGAGATGCCTCAATACCATTGTTCTCCCTGCTCATTGCTGCTTGAAACCTCCTGTTTGACCCAAGAAATTACTGCCTAATAAGCAGGAGAGCCCAACATGAGCCACACCTGCCCCTCCCCATCTCTGTTCCTCTCTGAAGGCCCCCTCCAGCACCACCCCTCACCCTCACCTCGTGGCATGCAAAAACCTGGTGGGAAGGGGACACTCACAGAGCTCACACTTGAGCCCATAGGACTTCCCAATCTTGTTGATTTGGACCATTGGGGTGCAGCCAATTTTCTTGAGGATATTGGGCAAGATCTTCTTTTCTTCTGTCCTGAAATAATGCGGGGGGGGGAAAAAAAGTCAAATAAAAGCTATTGTTGTGCAACATTAATCAAGAGAAAATCTGAATGAGGTTTCAGCAACTTTATCAAGGCCATCAAAAGACACCCCAACTCCAAGAGAAAAAGTCCCCATCAACAATTAGTGGCACCAGGAGTTAGTTACAGTTCTCCATCATGAGTTATTAGGTCTTTTACATAAAAAGGAAGCTAATTAATTTTCAGGGTTGTTCTGAAATGCCTTGTCACTATAGGACATGAAATAACACGATGCAGACACGCAGCTCTCCCAGGGTAAAAAGAGTACTTTTAATTTCTGACTCCAACATTTATAGATTTCCAAAAGTGACAGTGGATTGGTGACAATGCCACCTCTCCAATGGCACTGGACAAACCAACAGTCTATCAGATTTCTCTTTTTCCATAAAAGAATGCAAAACAATAAGTTATTTACATAAAGTGTGTGAGAAAGTTCCTTACAAGAATGTAAATATCAAAAGGCTTAGAAAAACTTAAAAAATCAGGGCAACAATGCCTTGCTCTGCAAAACCCTAGGCCAGATCTATAATGAGTGAGAAGATGCTGGCAAGCCTTAGGATTTTATGCTGTGGGTGAGAAAAGCAGGAGACACAGCACGAACCTCCTCCTCTTTTCCCCATCCTGCCCAGCCCCATCTCTGCTCCCCACATTTCCAGCTGCCTCTGGGCCAAGTGTTGCTGGCCAGGACTGCCAAACTTGCAAGGATGGCTCCAAGCCATCAGAGAAGGCCAAACCTCAGAGGGTTCTGGAGGGTGTTTTGCAAACAGTTGAACCCAGCTCTGTGATCAGTGAAATCCAGCTGCCCGCATTGGCCAGTTGCTCTCAGACTCCAGCAGAAGCCAAAACCCACAGCAGCAGCAACCTGAAACAGACCTGTTAGCCCAAGAGAGCTTGCCAGGGAGATCACACCCTTGAGCTCTGTCACAGGTTGATGAGGGCTGTGTTTGTATGGGCCACATCCTGGTCACAAGCCAAGGACATCTCCTTGCCATGGGGTGACAACTCCCCATTCCCTCACTGCTCAGCTCTGCTTTGCACAGCCCTCACCTCCCACCATCCCTGGACCCCTGAACTGGAGTTGTGCTGTCCCTGTCACGGCCAGGCAGTGGCTGTGTGCTGGCAGGAAGCCTGAGAGGTGCAGGGGTGACTCAGGGACCTCACACCCCTCCCTCCAGGTTCTGCAAGTGTGATATAAACACCTCCTGCCCTGCAGGAGTACAGGGCTTTAGTGAAGATCTGTACTACCAAGAGGTTCCAGCCTCCCTGCATCCCTAGCCCAGAAATGATGGGATGTGCTGTTACCTCTCCCTCTGGGGGAAGTGTCTGCAGAGACACCTCAGGCTCCATTGAGTGCTGCCAACCGTGAGGCAATACCACAATAAATGAGCTTCCCCCACAGCTGCAGCCATTGCCCATCTGCTCCAAAAGCCACTTTTGAAATGCTCAGGGATTTCAGTGGGGCTGGCTGAGCCATGGCTCCTTCAGGTAAGGTTTAACTGGAGCCTGGCTCTTTTGAAAGTGACCTGAGTCACTGCATTGCACATCTGGATTGCATCCTGCAGGTGCTGATGTCAGTTCAGGACGGCAGACAAGGATGGTTTTCCCCTAAGATTCCAGCTTTTAGTCATGGCTTGCTATTCCTTGAGATGTCCGGGGAAAACCAGTCCTGGCAAAGCAAAGGATTCCTGCTGAGGTTAGCTGGGTGAGAACCAGCTCGAGGGATGTCAGAACTAGTCTACCTCTGTATCTCTCAAAAAAATTTAAATATTTAATATTCTTAATTAAAATAACATCCTGTCTCCTCCCTCTGCTTCTACCCCCAAAACTCAACCAGATTTCACCTGGGAATCTCAGGAAGTCCAGAGATTTTTGCTCCATTGGCTGCCATCTGTGGATTACCCAAACCACCTCTCCCTCCACGCCCTGCTGCAGAGGTGTGACGTGTCCCAGTGTATTTTTTCCCCTGCTACACAGTGGGTTATGTTTCAGCTCCTGCCCCAGCAGTGCTGTGTGGGCCCCCACAGCCAGCCTCTGTTCCCAGAGCAGTGTTTGATGCCCAGGGCTGGGGAATGTCTCTCCATCTCCTGTCTGGGGGTGGGATGTGCCCAGCCACTGGCACCACCATGGCACCCTGATGCTAAATTGTTAAAAAAAAAAAATTTTATCCTGCTCAGAATGATAATTGAGGGAGAAAAGAAATTCATTTTGACTGAAAAGAGCTGATTTTCTCCTCAGGCACCAGCTGCAGGGGTTGCACTGAGCGAGGCACAGCTAGCTGGATCAGCTCCAGGGCTCTGCATTCCATTTCCCCCTCCTGCAGGTGCCACACTCAGAGGCTGCTCCGGGCTACCCACATGCTGGTGGCTGTGCCCTGGCCTTGTCCTGCCTGGCACCTGGTCAGGCATGACCGTGCAGAGCAGTGCTGCACCTCCCACAGCCTCCAGTTCCTGGAGCTGGATTCCAGCAGTTCTCCTCCACTGGATCCCTGTTCCACATCTCTGCACTGCAGGGACGTGTCTGCAGTTCCTCTGACATTTATGGGAGAGCCTTATCTTTAGTAGCTTGTCTGTGTCTGGTTTGCAGGGTCATTAAAGCACCTCTTGTCAGGACTAGTCTGGGCCCTCACGTCACCCTGGGAGGGAACCTGCTGCTGTGAGGGCAAGAGCAGCTCACAGGAAGCACTTTTCTCTGCTCTGGGGCCATTTGCTACTGATATAAAAGCCCAGGCCCTGGTAATCCATTTTTGTGAAGGCCTCAGCCATCTAAAATAAGATGCCCCAAACAAGCAGATGCTCTGGAAAACACAGAGCCTGAGACCCGAGCCAGCCACATCCTTCTGCAAAGTAAAAGGGAGTGAAAAAAAGGCTTCTTGGAGAGAGGCTACTAAGCTGCTTTTGCCACCTGTAAAATGAACCATCATTAACACAACAGCTGGCTTCTGGCCATGACCATCCTGGTGTAACAACCTCCAGGAAAAGGTGCTGAGCTGCACCCTGAAGTAAGCAGCACAGAGGAATTACTTACAAGGGAACACAGGAGTGTGGAGACTTGCTGGCAGGCGTTGTGGCTGTCCATGTGCACTTACTGGGCAAGTTGGGAAGGGTCCAGGTGCTGTCCTGACTGCCTGCAGCCCTGCCATTCACCAGGGGGCACTTCTTACTCAGCTCCTGTGGGGTGGAAATAGAGGTCACAGAGACACCTGGGAGAAAAAAAGCTGCAGAAGGGAAAAAAAAATTGGTATTTGGGTGGCCAGGCTGCTTGGAGCATTCTGCTGGCATTGCAACCACATGGATGTAGGGGGGTAAGGAGGTTGTAGGGGTGGAAGGAGGTTGGAAGGAGATGAACAGATGAAAGGATGTTGTAGTGAGGTCCCTCACTACAACAGTGTCAGTCCCTTCTCCCAGGGAGAAAGGGGTGTGACAACAGGAAATGGACTCAAGTTGCCCCAGAGGAAATTATACATTAGGAAAAAAATTAAATTATACATTGGGAAAAATATTTCATGGAAAGGGTTTTAAAGCATTTGAATGGAATTCCCAGTGAAGTGCTGTAGTCTCCATCTCTGGAAGTGTTCAAAACTCCTGTGGAGATGGCACTTGAGGACACAGGCTCATGGTGAACATGATGGTGTGGGTTCTTGGTTGGACCTGATGATCATAACAGTCTTTTCCAACCTTAGCAATTGCATGATTCCATGATTCCATGACAAAGTTGCTCTTTTGGAGTGGTGTGCTAGACCCCATACATCATCTGGGCATCCTCTCCAGTACATCTTCGTCCCCATCTCAAAACCATCGCCTCCACTAGAAAATTTTATGCTACTAATTTAATTATTTGGTCAAGAACAGCTTTTTTCACCCTAGCAGTGAGAAACCTGCAGGTAAATCCATCCAGCAATAATTGCAGAATGCTTTTATGGTGATGGTGGGACTTAGAGGTCACCTCTGCTCTGGCATCCAAATGTATTAAAATTGAGAAAAAAGAACCAACAGAAATAAAACAGCAAAGGTGCTCAGGGTATTGAGCAACTCCCACAGTAAAGCAGCTTAAAGAGAGGAGGATTCATCAGGCTGGAAATGAGATAAGAGGCTGGTGCTGAGAGCAGGCTCTAAATCCTGGGGGAGTTGGAGAAGGTGCATCAAATAATGAGCAATAAATAATAAGGTAGAATGGAATTATCAGGAACAACTACAGAGGCAGAGCAGATAAAAAATGGAACGAGAAGAGGGTTAAACAAGTTAGAAAAGGTTGAGTTCAGCAGCAGATTTTAAGCACACAAGCCCTGATGGCATCAGTGCTCTGCAGGAAGGCAATTTTCTGTGCTGTTCTCTCTGTATTGCTGGTGCATATACAGACAAAAGGAGGAGCCTGGGCTTAAGGTTTATTTTCAGCATCTGTTACTGAACAATAGCAGAAACAAATAAACCTAGAAAAGGGTTACATGTAGGTTTGGTGTGACCTCTCTGCTCTGATCCTCTCTGCAATCCATCCTCCACCTGTCTGTGCTGAAGAAGAGAACCACATGGAGAAAAAACACATGAGTTTTGGTATCTGTAAGTTCCTTTTCTGGCTTGTTCACAGAATGAATTTACCTTGATTCAACCATTAGTGAATAAAGGGACCTTGAAACTCCACTTGTGTCTCACTTAGACTGATGATGAAAGCTACTTAGTCTGCCCTGCCTCCCTACACCTCTGTGGTGCTGCATTTTGCAATCAGAGCAAATCTAACCCTTTCCTTACCTTTGCTGCAGCAGAAATGGTCAAAGACATGATGCTGGACATTCCTTCTGCATTTAACTTCAGACTGAGAACAGAGACATCATTTTGCCATCTGGCAGAACCAAACCAGTGGCTCAAAGAAGAAACATCCCACTTGGAAACACAGAGAACTGCCTGCAGTGGGGCCAGACCTGCTGCCACGTGGAGGGGCCATGGGAAATCCAGTTTGGCTGGGGAGCTTCATCTCCCCCCCAGGCCATAAAGCCACAGCCCCGTCCCCTCTCAGCCCCTGGGCTCCCTGCCAGTAGCTGTGGCTCACGGTGGCCAGCACGCTGTTGTGGCTAAGTCCTGATTATCTGAATTCTTTGTGGCTTGACATATGAGCCCATGGGCAGCCTTAATTACCATTTCTGCCATCCTCCTCCTGCTTGCCTGCTCCTTTCACCCTCCTGGTGGGAGTTTCTCTGCAGTAGCCTGGCAGGACAGCCCGAGGTCCACGCTGTGATTCCCTGGTGGTTTTCACGCTGGATGGGGCTGGGGTTTGGTCCCTGAGGGCTGGGCTGTCCCTGGAACACAGAAACACACCACACTGGTACTCCAGCAACACCAGAGGGATGGAACAGCCCGTGCTGTGTGGCTGAACCTTCTCCTTATACCCAGAGGCCCCACAGCATCTCCAAAGATGGAAGTCAACAACCTTCTGCTGCAACCTGGCTCCACAGCTAAAGCAGAGAGAGAACTCTGGTCCAGCCCCACACCGGGCCCTCAGACACCTTTTCTTCTCCAGACACACCACCCCCAGCCTCAGAAAGCAGCAGGAAACCATGAGGGTGCAGGGCAGTCACCCCAAAATGCCTTGAATCCTGCAGCCAACAAAAGCTTTCCTAGCAAACTTTGTTTCCCAGTGCTCCTTCCCACCACTGCTGCTCATTGGCAGGGATTAAAGGGAAAAAAATGGTTCATTTCCTTGCAAGCCAGGATTTATGTTGGCCTTGAGTATATCTCCCAGGTAAATCTGTATTTACCTATCTAATTAGCTGGGAAGGAGCAAAAGTCACCTGTGGGTAAAGAAGAGATAATCCACAGTGTATCAGAGGTGATCAGCACGCTTTCACAAGTGAGCTCACCAGCTACCACCCAAAATGCTGGCTGTGAGAATTCTAGATATTGACAATTTTAAATTTTTTTGGGTTGAAAGACACAGACTCTCAAGAGAACACTGCATTTAACCCGAAGCCGTAGAGAAAACTACCAAAATTGAATAACAGCATTAAGATTATGAGTGTGTCGTTTGAATAAAAGTGTGTAATATCACATAGTAGAGAACTTGGAGTTTAAAGTTCTAGAATATAGAGTTTATAGAATATAGTTTTAGAATATAAGGTTTTATAATATATATAAAACTATAGAAGATAGTTTTTTAGAGAGATAGAAGTTTTAGAGCAGTAGTTAATCCTTCTTCTTCACCTTCTTCTTCATAAGTTTAGGTAGTATTTTGTAATTAGACAAAAAAGTCCATATTGCAAGATATAAGTAGTTAGTTATTAGATTAAAAGTAAAAATAATTTGTGTCATTACTTAATTAGATAGTTTTTCCTTAAAAGACCTTGTATAGATACAAGATAGATACAGAACCATTTTGTAACTTGTTAGTGAAATACTATAGAACTCACAACTTACAAGACTATAACATAAATTAAAAAATAATAAATATCTAAGCCCAAACATAAAATACCATCTCAAGCACTTTCAATCCCAACTCCAGCCCAAAAAAAAGATAAAAAATCAACTACTGGCAGAATAGATTTTATGAGTATATTTTTTTCCTCCCTTTTCCTGGTGATGCCCATCTCTACCAAAATTGTGGTGGGGTAGAAAGGGACAAGGCAAGAGGATGGAATTATTGGGGCTGCAGGGCCTCACCACCCAAGTCCCCTCTCCCCTCCAGCCCTGCATCAAGAGGGCTTCATGGGAGGAAGAGCATGACTGGCTCCCACCTTCTAAAATGAGGTTGCATTCTCCTCACTGTGTTCAGTTTCCCTGACATCTGATACAAAAATAAGTTGAGAATAGGGTTTTCATTTGTTCTCTCACCCAAAGTGAATGCAGACATATTTTCTAGACACCCAGGGAACAAAGAAGCCAGGGCTGGCCTTTGACTAGTCAACATCTACACTCTGCTGGGGAATGCCTCGTGTGTCTCCTCAAGGGCTGGGTAATTCCTGGTGCTGCAGGAATATCTGGAATGAATGTCCTCCTTCCACTACAAAATACTCTCAAATCACTGCACTTCTGTGCTCAGAGTCTGGATTCATATTTACATTAATATATGTCAAAAAACCCACAGTGGCTCTGAAGGTAACTTTGAAAACTGCCTGAAGTGCAGAACCCCCAAAACGAGACAGCACATGGCCTGAAAGGGCACCAAAGGATGGGAGGAATCCGGGACTTTTGGAGGCCTTAACACAGCACTGGTTGAGTTGGTCCCTTGCTGCCAGCCTCGGTGACATCCATCAGCACAGCTGGGTGGGGTGTGAGGAGAAAGGACAGCCATGGACTGCAGCCAGGGATGGCTGAGAGGAGCAACGTCCAGTGCAAACATCTCCCCATGCTGCCTCCAGTGCAGTTTTAGATCACAAAGCGAAGATGCGTCCTCTCTGAATGACCAAAACTCTTACCTGTGTCCCAAAACTCCTCCCAGTCCCTGGCTGAAGGCTCAGGTGTGATCTGGTCAGCCACCAAACACACCTGAGCCACTGCAGGTGTCCTGCCACAGCCCCGTTACTCGCTGCTGAATGGAGAGTCTTGAGAGGGCACAAGACTGGGCAAAGGATTAATGGAAATCTCCACTGGAACTGGGAAGCAGGCCAAGAGACCAGGAATGATAACACCCAGCTGCTGCCACTCAATGAAAATATATGGCAAGGAACACAGGCTAATGTTTACAGAGCACTCTGCAGATAGGAGATTGCAGTTATCAGGTTATCAGACTGCTCTGATAACTTCAAGGGAGAGAAAATCAAGATGCTCATTAAGTAAAGCGAGGGAAAACTTAGATGAGCTCAGCAAGGCAGAAAGAGGGACATGCAAGCTCGCTCCATTAGAACCAAAATGCCTTTTTCTTGCCTTATTCTGAAGAAATAGCATTGCTGCCATGGAGCAAGACAAATGCAGCATCAATTTAACAGAATGATGGAGTGACCCAGGCTGGCAGGGACCTCGGGAGCTCCCAGTCCAGCCTCCTGCTCAAACTGGGGCACACTAAATTCAGCCCAGGCTGCTCAGGGCTTTGTCCTCCTTAGATCTTGAGAACCTTCAAGGATGGAGTTGTGCAAGCTCTCCAGAAGACCCTCTCCACCACCCCACTGACCTCGTAGTGTGAAGCCCAATCCTCCCTGCTTGCCTGATTCATTCAGGACTTACTGAAGACACAGCTGCCCCCCAGGTGAGAATCAGCCTTTGCACAGCACGGGGAGCAGGGGCTGCCAAATTCCCAATCTCCCCACGACACTGAGGGTCCCCATTCCCCAGGGAGGGAACAGATGAGCCACTACTCACCCCTGCAGCCCGTCAGGCAAGTGTCTGAGCTGAGCCTCAGCCCCAGTTAATATGTGCTGGTGGCAGGGGACACCTGCGAGCTGCGGGAGGGACGCGATTGGGTCCTGCCCCACACCTCGCTGTGCCCAGCACCTGATTGCTCTGCAAGGGGAGGTGACTGGGGTATAAAAGAGAAGATAAGCAATTTATTGTTTGTTTTAATATGTACTTATCTTCAGGAGTGCTCTGAACCCTTCCCCCAGCAGTTTGGTGCTGGTTGTAGAAATTTCGTTGCTGTTTTGGTTTCGTGTCCTGCGCTGGAAGTTAAACCCAGCTCATCTGTGTCAGCCTGGGCCTTGCTGAATCAGGCAGAAGTGGTGGCAGAAGTGACATATTGTGTTAGGTGCTGTCTGGTGGGGACTCTTTCTGTCCCCTGGGATCCCAGGGTTAGTCTCTGCACCACCTCCAGCCCTAAACCTCTGTCTCCTGCTTCTCATGCCGCTGCTTTTCTATTAAATCACCTGAAAGCACTGACCAGCTTCTGCTCCTTGGTGCTTCCCAAACACCAGCTCCTGGGGATCAGGAAATTGCATGGATGTAGATTTTGCTTGAAGAGGAAGAGCCCCTGAGAATTTCAGTCCCTCTTTTCCCCACTCCTCCCCAGAGCCAGGGTAGCACACAGAGCTGCCTGGTCCATGCTGGGGCCGTGCTCCTCCAGAACACAGTGGTAAAGGAAACTTCCCCACTGCTGACATGATCAGGCAAGAATAAGGCTTGTCAGAATGCTTATTTTGGAATTAAACTTTTGAAGACAAGGCTGGTGTAGGTATTAGCACAGGGATGACTTTACCTTTGGTCTTCTTGCAATAAATGAACTCTCTGGAAAACATTGCCAGAGATAATCCATCACAGAAAACTCTTGTGGGCTATCTGATGTGACAGAGAACATGCAGCTCTCCTGTGAAGAGTCTGCAAATAACCCCAACCCCAGCAAGAATTATGTTTTCTGGGCATTGTAGTTACAGAATAACCCAGCCACCCCTTCCTGGTTGTCTCTTGCAGCAGCGTGTGCTCAAAAATAAAATTCTTCCCTTCAGTGACCAAACTGTGAGAAATGGGGATCTTTTCAACCTGAAAGGAAACAAGATTTAGATGGGTTTTGGAGGGACAGAAGGCAATTTTGAAATAAAATGTTTCCTTTAGAGAAATGCATTTTTTAATTAAAGACTTTCTTAAAAAAAAAAAAAGTCTAAATGGCAAGTATGGGGACTTCAAAAGAAAAAAGTCCCGCTTTTGGGGGGGGCAAGGTTAAAGCTGTTCTCTGCATCTAACCAGAATGCTCAGGCTTAGTTGCTGGCTGGGTTTAAACCACAATATCTTCCCACCAGCATCCCCAGATCTGCTTTGCACTTGGGCTCTTCAGCATCACCAGCCCTGTGGTCACACACAGAATTGTTTTTTTTTTGAGGTCAGCAGGTATTTTGATGTGGGTTTTCCTGCTTTGCCTGTGCCTGGGTTAAGAGCAGAGGAGGAGCTGGGCTGGGGTCTGCACTGGAATCTTGCCATGCTCCCACCCACACAGGCACACCAGGTATTTCACAGCCTGTACACATCAGAAAATCTAATTTTACCTTGCTGTTCTGCAGTGCTGGTGTCACTAAGTTCAAAAAACACAAGCAAGCACAGGGCACAGCTGCTCATCCCCCAGCAGGCTTGCACTGCCCCATCCTCTACCTGAAGAGCTGCCTTGCAGCATTCAACCTGCAGGATTCTGCTGGCTAAACATCAGCATCCCCAGGCTGGAAGCACCAACTGGAGAGAGAAATCAGCCAGCCAAAAAAAGGGGGGGAGGCGGCTGAGAACACTGGGATGGCTCTGGGCTTTCATGAGAGGGTGTGACACAAAACTCCATGCCCAGGGGAGGGAATCTGCTGTTAAAACATTATCCAAAAGTCTCCTTGCAGAGGGAGTTTTAAAGTTCTCACCTCAGCTTTACTGTGAGGGTGGGCAGGCCCTGGCACAGGGTGCCCAGAGCAGCTGTGGCTGCCCCTGGATCCCTGGCAGTGCCCAAGGCCAGGCTGGACATTGGGACTTGGAGCAGCCTGGGACAGTGGAAGGTGTCCCTGCCATGGCAGGGGTGGAATGAAATGAGCTTTAAAGGTCCTTTCCAACCCAAACCATCCCCACCGTGGGGATGCAGCACTCAGGTTTTACTTTTGGGCACTTGGGAGGAAAGACCTGTAGTGACCACAGTCACCCCCCACCACTGATTTTCTTCCTAGAAGAGGAAAACAGACTGGTTTGAAAGTGCTCTTGATTCTGCTGTACCAAGTGGGAAGACATCCACATTTTCCCTCCCATGTAATTTAATATTCAAAATGGCTTTATCAAAGCAGTTGAAACTCCACACCAGGGCTTGAGAAGATGTCAGGAGAAGGATTAGCAATGTTTTGGGAGGGCCTAGCAAATAATTCAGGGCAGAACAGGCTTCCCTTGGTTCTTGGCTTATTTTTGGCCAGCAGAGAAAAAACACCTTGCTGCGAGGGCATGAGGTTGAAACTGCTTCTGGTTGAGCAGAATTGTCCTGTGAGTTGGAGAACTGGTGATGGTACCTGCTATGTGAGTAATGTGGGTAAACTGGGAAAAAGGAAGGCTGTCACTTACTGTTAATTTTTTTTTTTTTTTACCTGTTCAACACACGATGTAGAAGTCTTACTGCAGTGCAAAATGATGGCAGCTGAAACAGGATTCCAGCTGTCCCAGGCCAAGGCAGGAATAGGGTGAACAGTTACATTTTTGTTACTGCCTTGGTGCAGCCAATCACACCCTCCTGTTTCAGGAGAGGTCACCATTTGCTTGTACTTAAGGTTTTGGCTTTTGTATTTTTCATATATTTGTAATCCTGCAATTCTTCAGTGTATAGCTCTAAACTCCATACTGAGTGTCAGCTGCTGCTTTCCCATTTTGGCCAGACAAACAATTCCTCTCCAGGCCTGGGAATCAAGGACACCTCACTGCCTTGAGCCCCACGAAATGTAAACAGAAGTGAGGTGGGAGGGTGTAAACTTGAGGTAAATGACTTCATTACCTGAAGCTGTAATTGGAATATTAACCCCCAATGTGCAAAAGTGTGAAAACTCCTGACCCATTGTCTAGTTTGGGTGTAGCCCTTGGGGGGGGGCTTCATTTGCCCTAAATGTACCTGAAGGCCCTTCAATAAATATAACCCCTTTTTATTCCCTCAATTTTCTCTGGCCTCTGTTTTTAGGTAGCCCAAAAAGGCATCAGTACAAGCCATGGAGTGTTCAGTTCATCTGGGGAGCTTCCCTGGATGCTGCACCTGCTGCTGGAGGCTCCAGAGCCATCCAGGGAGAAGCAGAGCTTCTGGCAGCTCCTGGAAGGAGCAGAAGGCACGAGCAGCTCCCAGCTCACACACGAGCTGATCTGCCCCACAGGACCTGCTCTGCTCGTCCCGTGGGGCAGATCAGCTCATTCCTGTGTCCTGCTGCATCCAAAAGGGTCTCACTGTGAATCCCTGCCAGCTCTCCAGCTTCCCCAGGGACCTGCAGTGTCCGTGGCAGGGGATGCAGGGCCAGGTGGTGCCCACAGAGCCCTTGCCCTGTTTGTTTGGGCATACACACCCAGCTGGTTGCCACTGGGCCAGGCCGGGGCCTCCCCAAGCCTGGGATTCAGCGCGCGTGAGAGAAGCTACGGCACGTTTTTAGCTCCTGAAAGAACCTGCAGTGTGAAGAGCACCTGGCTTTCTCTCTAACCAGAGGTGGATTTTTCCACAGGACAGGGTGGTGGCAGGTGAGTTGGCTGCTCTCAGTGCCCTGGAGTCGGGCCCTGTGGGCTCTGCCCTCACCCGCCATCCTCCAGCACGTGACAAAAGCCAGCAGCGCTTCCATCAGCAACACGAGCCTTAGGTGGTGCTTGTGCTTTTTTTTTGCTTTTTTTTTTCCTCCCCCAAAGGGAATTTATTGCTTTCATAAGGCGCCTTCCCGGACTGAAGTCCTCCTTTTATCTGCAGAGCCAGCACAGCTGATTGTACCCAGTAATTTTCCTGCTGGTGACCCACGAGGAGGGGCAGCTCCCAGCTGGGGACAGCTGGGTCCCAGGGCTGTCATTAGGCTGTGACTCTGCTGTCAGCAGCTCTTGCAAAAGCAGGGTTTGGGCAGTGCCCTGCTCCCAGCTCCAGCCTGGGGGCTGCTGAGCAGCCCTGATCCCTCAGTGGCTGCGCTGGCTGGAAGCAGAGCCTGGTGTAGAGCCTGCTGTACCTCAGCAGGGATTTCTGAACCTGCTGCAAGGTGGAACTTGATCCCTCACGCTTCCTGCAGCTCTCTGTGCTTGGGCAGCCTTTGGCCTTTTGCTGAAATGGGCTCTCCACACATGGGAGGGATGCTGGCGTGCTGCCCCCAGGCTGGGACATCAGGATCCCTTTTCCCCCTCTGAGGGGGCTGCCAAAAGGGAAAGGGAAGGCAAGGATCTGCCAGCAATAGCAGCATTTCAGGTATCACATGAGGAGGATGCGCAGGATGAAGTCAGCCCATGCTGCTGGACTGGGGTAAGAAGATGAAGCTGAGGACAGAGCACTGTGTGTGTGGGGAGGCACCTGAACACCCAGCATGACAGCAAGGAGCTCATCCTGGCAGGACTGGCCCAGCTCTGGAGACATGGAAAGAACTGCAGAGCCTCACACTGACAGCCAGGGGCCTTCTGCACAAATTTCTTACAGTCTAACACACTTACAAGCTTGAATTGGCATTAAAAGAAACCAATGCAGTCTTACAGTCTTAACACACTTACAAGCTTGAATTGGCATTAAAAAAACAATCCTACAGTCTTAACACACCTACAAGCTTGAACTGGCATTAAAAAAACAATCTTACAGTCTAAACACACCTACAAGCTTGAACTGGCATTAAAAAAACAACCCAGAGCCATTCTGCAATCAAACAGCTTTTATTGAACTCTTTGTATGGTACATTTGTGAACATCTGTGCAATAAATACAGCTCATAGTGGTGGTTTTTCCCAGCTCCTTGAAGCATAAGAAGTCTTCCCTTTCCCTCAGTTGACACTGCACAGTAAGAAAAGCTGTTGGATGACAGGGGCAATGTCAGGAAACTTCTGACAGTGAGCCTTGTGTGAGATTTATAGCCAACAGAAGTTTTCAGAAATGAGCTTGGTGGGCAGATGAGAATGGTCTGGCTGCTTAGAGGAACCCCTGGCTAGCCAGAGTTCTGGAGTCAGCCACAGCTTGCACAAGAAATGGGAAATAACATTGGACATGACAACATGAAAATGAACCTTAAGTCATTGCCTGGTAACTGCTTGCAAAATATTGTACAGATTTTACTGAACAGCTGTCTTCAGGTGAGAAAATAAGAAGTATTTTTGCAGAGCCAACATCAGGACTGATAATCTCTTACAGTGACAAACAAATGCAGCATAAATTGTTGATAAAAATATCCATGTGCAAAATAGTTTTCAGGTTTAGTCAGTGCTTGCAAAAGCAGCAAAGGTAAACAGAAGATGCAGGCACTCACTTCAGAGAAAAAAAATACAGTTCTGTTCAGGCTCTGGCCTTCAATTTCAGGTAAAAGACTGGACAAACTGCAGTGTCTTTCTTGGTCTTCAGAGCACTTGAAACAAAGGTAAGCCCAGTTTTAATCAGCCCTACCACAACTAACAAGGACCAGGCCAGCAATGAGGTTCTCAGGCATGCAAAAAAACACATTTAGAAGCTTTTACAGAGGAACTTCAGCCCTGCTGCATTCCCTGTCCCCTTCTCTTTGCTGCCTTCACCCCTGCCATGGGAAAGAGCTCTGGAAAGTTTTTCAGTTGTGCAGCAACTCCATTTATTTACCTAGTTCCTCTGGTCTCACCATGTGGATAAGAAACGCCTTCTCCTCCCTGTGCCAGTGCAGAGCAGGAGACAGCTCCTGTTCTTAGCAAACCCCAGGGGAGAAGATGAATTTCTTTGGATCGTTTGGCTTACTTGGGATGCTTTAGACTCCCATCCCCTGTTCCCCACCATTTCCAACCACCCCCTATGCCTCAGTCCACAATACTGCCAGTTTTCATGGTACTAGAGGGATTAATGTATGAACAGTGAACCAGAAAAAGAGATTCAAATCTTTATACTTCTTTATAACTGACTAATTTGCTGCCCCACCTTTAACTCCCTTCTTGGCCTGCTCTGAAAAGCAGCTTTGGGAACCTCCTTCTACCATTTTCGTATTTCTTGCTGAATTCAGTTAGGTCAGGTTTGACAGGGGAAAAGGACAAACCTCAGCTACTCAAGCACCTCCCTCCCTGCTGCTGTCAGCAAAGGTCAGATGGAAAATGGGGGAAAAAAATCAGATAAAAGCCAGTAAAGTAAATAATCCAAGTAATGCCGAAATCTAGCAGCAGTGACAACTACAATGACAAAAAGCAATTAATCACCCTTTAGAACCTTTCAATTACTATTGAAGTTGTACATTTTTAGATTTATAATACTTTTTTTCCCAAAGCCTTGGGAAAAACTGTCTTAAATCTTAAAGAAGTGTATGAATTAAATAGCAAACCAGAGTTTAAGGTAAGGATGGGTCATTTGCCTTCAGCAATAGCCCTGATCTGAAGGGGTGGCCAATGCAGGGCTTTTCTCCTGGAATAAGGCACTACAGGGTAGGAGCATCTGAACAAGACTTGGAGGAGTTCACAGCTCCTGAAAGATTATCTTTGGCTCTCCTGAAACAGGCACAAAAAAGGCACTCTGAGATAAATAGGGAGGGAAGAGGAAGGTAACAGATGAAACAGCATGCATTTTAAAAAATCTTCAGGCAAGATGCTTGATCTTACCTTTTAAATCTTTCTACTTGTGCTTACTTATCAGGATACCATTGGGAAAAAAATATATCTGTCATGGCAGGGAAAGCTGGTGCACTGTGTAAAACAGTGTCACTGGCTGATGTTTGTCACTTCACTGCCATGCTTCTACTCAAACCAGCCTCTCCTCAGAGCAGATGCCTGGAGGAAGTCTCAGCTTCAGCCCTGAGGATTTTTTCTTGTTTTACAATGATGCCACCAAAAGGGAAACCTTCCCTTCTTCTCCCCATGCCCCAGTCCCAATCTTTGTGTCCACACAGGTACTATCTAACTTAACATCCTTAAACAGTAAAGGGGGAAAAATCCAGAACTTTCCAGAGCTCTCTTGGGCCTCTGCTTCAGTAACTCTTTATTTCAACACATTTTATGATTCTGAAACAACATTTTTGAAAGCCAGCCTTTAGCCATAACAAGTAAGGAACAAACCAGTTAACTTAGGCAATATTTTTTACACATACATATATATATATCCTTAGGTAAAAAAATAAATTGTCTTGATAAGAAATATTGCTTAGCCTGATTAAGACAAGTCCCAGAAGCTGGGCAATACAGCAAGACACATTGGCTGGATAGCTGACACCAGGATGGCTAACTGCTTATTTTCAGAAATTAAAAAAAAAAAGAAAAGAAAGAAAAAACACCAAAAAAAAAAAGGAAGAAAAAAACCATTTTACTTAAGACATGAACCTGATTCTTTGTTTGAGACTGCAGGATGTTGAGGAGGCTCCAGGCTGCTGCTTGGCTTTAGTTGGATTTCCTCTCCC
This sequence comes from Hypocryptadius cinnamomeus, assembly GCA_013400635.1. Classification (NCBI taxonomy): domain Eukaryota; kingdom Metazoa; phylum Chordata; class Aves; order Passeriformes; family Zosteropidae; genus Hypocryptadius; species Hypocryptadius cinnamomeus. The sequence continues at coordinate 66,528 of VYZP01073476.1, read as the reverse complement.
GCTCCCGCGCGGTCACGAAGTTCAGGAGGTCGATGGCTGTCACGATGCCAAACACCATCTGCCTCTTGCTGGAGGAGCCATCTGTGTGATCTGCATGGAAAAAAAGGCAGTTCTGGCTCCAGGAGGCACAAACACACCCCCTCCTGCTTGGTTTTAGTGTTTGTAAAATCGGGGGCTGAGCCATCCCAGCTCCACCAGCCTGGAGCTGTTGGGTGATCCTGGCACACAGAGGGGGAACACAAAAGGCACCTGTGGCCAAGAGTCACAGAGCAATGGCAAGGATTTTCAGCTCAGAAAAGCTCCTCATCAAAAGGGACACTGGAACTTTATGGAAGGAAGGATAAGGATCCAGTGGATTTATTTTTCTCGACACAAAAATTCCAACCAGGCCCTCCTGTTATAAAAGTGTATTTTCCTCAAACATTAATTACTTGAAACAGCTGAAAGTGGCATTACCCCACTGGAATCAGGGGCCACTTGAATGGCCCAATGGAACCACATTTTGAGGAGGAAATGTGACACAACCATCTTCCTGCATCCCTGTCAACCACAGAATCAGTATAAAAACCACAATACCCCATTTATATCCAAAAAATGTACTAACCATTTAATCTTTGCTGCATTGACAGCACAGGTTCAAGTGATTTTCTCATTATCTGGGGACTTGACTTGGGAACCAAGTGGCCAGGTGACCTCTGGCCCTTTATCAATTGTCTAAATTCCAGTTCCTAAAGTCTGCCTGTACTGAGATGTTTAATCTACTTCTGTCCTCATTTTTTTCAGTCAGCTAGACTGTCCTGGGCTTTTTCTTTACTGAATCCCTGTTTCACTGCAAGCTTCCAGTGAGATTCCAGGTTTATAAATGGTCAGCTCAGAGCCAAGAGCACATCCTTATGGAGGTTATTAAGAACAACCCCAAACTGGATGGCTCTTCTTCTTCCAGTTATAATTGAGAAGCTAAAGACAAATTTATCTGGCATGACTTAATATTGTTTTTCAGTGTTCAGTATAATTTCTCAGTGTTTGTAAATTTAGGAAGATTAAACAGGACAAAATATTATTCACATGTAAGAATGATTTGAAGATTTATTTAGTCTTACTAATCCTAGGATGGTTTAAGTTGGAAGGGACCTTAAAATCACCTTGTTCCACCCCTGCCATAGGCAGGGGCACCTTCCACTAGACCAGGTTGCTCCAAGCCCCATCCAGCCTGGCCTTGAACACCTCCAGGGATGGAAATTAGGCTTAGTAGCACAAATTTAGACACAGAATGAGGATTTTGCTTCTTCAGAGCTCACTTTATCCATTCACACTCTCACTTGCCTCTTGTTGCCACTCAAAGAATTGCTCTCACAAGGTGCAGCACTTTGTACTCACATTGAATTTGTTCATGAACCACCAGAGCAAAGTGGTCTATTTCCAGGATGTGAGAGAGTTTCCCCAAGTTGTCTTTCAGGTTAATCTGAGGAGAGAGTTACAGAACTTGAATAAAACAGTCCCTTTCTATGTTTAGCAGGCAATAATCCCCATACACTTCATACAGAACTAAAATCAACATATCAGCATTTGTGTACTGCTCCCACCTGAAGCACTGGAAAACACCAACAAATCAAGGCAAATTTAAAGGATCCGTTTTCTTTGTTTCTAATTTCCAAAAAGCACTAAGCACTACATGAAGTTATTCCTTCTGGTTCTGTAAACATAATGAATTTAATGAAGAGCTGAAAAGTGCTAATAATCAAAGAAGGTCAAGTGTTCCATGTGTCTCAACAAAAGAAGTGACCATAAAAGTCTTTATATTTGGTGATTTTATTCTAAAAAGACTGAAAAAGTGAATGAGTCAGGCTGCAAATCATTGTGGAAGTGAATATGATCTGCAAAAGCAGAAAAGCCCAAACAAGCCAAAAACAAAACCAAGGATGAAAGATTGCTCAGCTAACACAGGATTTGGATGCAAATCAAGGAACTGAGATTTAATAATTCATTTTCTTTGTGAAGTTCAACTTTGCTAAGACTGAACAAGAAACCACCCTGTGTCAACTCTGAAAAAATACAGATATTTCCAAAACACTTCAGCAATCACCTGCTGCAATCAGGTGATTTTAAAAAATGCCTAAAACTGTTCAAATATGAGTTAACAGATGAAGCAGCAGCTCCATTAACCAGGTGACTCTCCCCAGCACCCACCCTCTGACATTCTTTTATTAAAGGAATTCACAGCAAAGAAGAGTCTTGCACTGCAGATTCCAAAAGCCTCTCTGTGAGAAATAAATGCCACAGCATGAACAGTTGGGCTGCACTGGAACACAGAGCTCTGTCTCCATACTGGGAGTCAGAGGATTCCCAGCAGCCTGTGTTTAAGAGACCTGCTATAGGAACCAATCCTTAAACTTGGTGGCCAGGAAAGAAGGAGGTGGGAAATCTGCCACATGGAGTCACCCATCAGTCCCAAATCTGTCTTCAAGGACTGGGCAGGCTACAGATAACCAGGACAAGCAGCCCCTTGGCAGCACTGGGACAACCATGAAGGCATAAACATGCGGGCAGATGCTCAGTGGAAATTTAACAGAACCCCCACAGAGTTTTCACCTGCTCATTCAAGGTTCTTAAACATTTTGCCCATGGGTTTTCCCACATTTAGGCTTTGTTTTTAAGCTTACTAGCTCTCTAGGCAGTGAGCACTACACCACACATGTCTGGGAAGCCAAACCACTGGAATTAACATCTGACTCCACAAGGATGGCTCCTTCCTCCACTAGCACTTGTTTGGGTTGGCAGATTATCCTGTGACTGGTGTTTCAAATCCCCAGAGCACAGCTGTACCAGGGACTTTCAAAAAAAGCTCTAAGCATTCTGCTTAGAATTACCATAAAATAATTAAGGTGATCCTACCAAAGCAGGCTCCCCATGCTATAAAATCACAGAATGGTTTGGGGCGGAAGGGACCTTTAGGATCATCCAGCTCTTCTGCCATGGACAGGGACACCTCCCACTATCCCAGGTTGCTCAGAGCCCCTTCCAGCCTGGCCTTGAACAAGGATGGGAAATCCACAACCTCTCTGAGCAACCTAAAGAAGCCAAAAGACCCATCTTTCCAAAATGTACCTTTGCCCTGGTTTGCAGGCTAAGCCTCTTATTTGATGCAGCCATGCAGGATATCAGAAGTGATTTTGGTGACACAGATGATTCATTTTCCCAGTTTCACTCATAAACAAGCCAAATCAGCTTGACTAAAGTGGCAAGAAAAGCAAAATGCACAATACTTCTAAGGTTACATGCATCCCACCACGTTTCCCCATTAACCCATCAATTCAAATGGAAAATAACCATTTTTAGTTAACATGTCAGCAGTACCACAGCTTGTGTCACTCCCCTTCCAGCCTCCACCAAGAAAATACCAGAAATAAAGGGAAAAGAAATGGTTAAGCTGTTCTTTACTAAAGAAGCCTTCGAGCTGCCCATGGCAAGAGCCACAACCTCAGAAATGCAGAGAATTGGCTGAGGCAGCCAACACCAGAGCAGCCCCAGAAACCACCCCACACCACCAGCCCCAGAAACTCTCCAAGTGTCCAAGGCAGGGAGAACATGAACTAGGCATTGTGTTACGCACCACATTTCCCCATGATGCTGGATTATCTGTCTGGGGAGGAAAAAATAAATTCACATTTGTCCATAAAGAACCAGCACCCTCGGGTGGCTCACAGGTTGAAGAGAAGCATTAAACACACTTCCAGAACACAGCCCTCAATCCACTTTGGGACAGTGCTGGAGTTTATATCCTGGTGGAAACTAAGTCAAGCATTCCATGTTTTTAAAAGGAAATTCTGTGCTCAGTAACAGCTGCTGGCATGGTCTCAGGTGAACCTCACCCAGCCTGTGCAGTGTTAGCACACCCACTCTAGTACTTGCAACCAGGAGCTGTAGATTACACCTGCCTACCTGTTGAAATTGCTTGTAGATTACTTTTCTGACTTCATCAGAAGGCTTAACTTTTCCAACAAGCAGTGAGGAAAGCATGTTACCCAGGGTAACCATGCCCAGGATCACCCTGGGGAAGGAGAGACAAGACAGGGATAAACAACACAAAAGCCTCAGGTGTTCCTGTAGAAAAAAGCATCCACTCCCAGCCAGCCTGGAGGAGTCAGTTCAGCTACTTCATGGTAACAATGCAGCATTATTGATGGTACACTTGGATTCTGTGTGCAGGAGACAGAGCACAGCTCTCAGAGGTGCTGGAGACTCACACACAAGGCAGCAAAGTGCTGCAGGTCCTTCTGAGCACCAGGACCTTTTCACCTCTGCTCCTTGCAGCTGGAGAGAGCTACCTGCAATCTCAGAGAGCTTTTGGAAAGCACAAACTGCTTCATTTTTTCACACCCTACTCTGTCCTTTTGGAAGGTGTAACAGCCAGAGACAAGCTCACCCCAGTTGGGGTCATTTCCCTTCTCCCTGTGAGGATCTACAAGAATTCATCCTTCAGGTCAGCACAATTGAGCAACTCCTCAATACTCAGCCTGTCTGCAGGAGGGCTGAAGGGTGATAAGGAGCATTCCAGCTTGCTGGGGACACCCTGCTTTATGGGGGTCACTGCAGCACTGCACTGTAACACAGTGTGCTGAAGAAAGCTCTGATAGACATGGGCACGTTTGGGGTTGGTTGTTTTAAACAAGAATTTTTGCTTTTTTTAAGTTCAGTAATGGAATTACTAAAAGAAAATAAATTAACCTCCAGAGACACAATGAGTAATTATATCATAATAATCATTAGAATCATGTGAAGGGCAGGACAATCCTGGCAGGAAAACACAAAGCCCAGCACTGGCGTGTTCAAGGCAACATTTCTGAACTGTGTTAATAAATGAAAAAGGATGGGTGAGAAGACATTGTATTTCCAGCAAGCATTTAAAAGACATCTCTGAGGACCTGGTGAGGGGAGTGATACAAATGGATGAAGAGTGATATATGTGGACATACCCAGATTCATCAACAACTGGTACCTGGTCGAATCCCTTCTCCCGGAGGATTTCCACAGTCTTTGCACAGGTAACAGTTGGAAGCACAGTCAGGGGGGCAGAGAGGCTCAGCTCCTGAATACTGATGTTCCACCACCTGGGGATGGAGTGAAAAACAAACCCAAGTTTAATGGAGAACACAGAACCAGCCCTTGATGCACAGTGGCCTCCAGCAGCACAGGAATGACAAAAGGCTGCAAGGGAGAGTCAGGATTCAACCAGAGCCAATAAAGCTTCAGGGCTCTCAGGTGTTATTCCCAAGATCAGAAAGTCTCTGAAGTGTGAGAAGGCTTGAAAATCAAAACACTTTTCCTCATTTCATCTGCTTTCTATGATTACAGATAGTCAGTGGAGAGCACTGTTCTCCCAAATTTTTTAATTTATCTCTCACACAGAAAATTTTGCACTCCTACTCAAAGACCTATCTGTATTTACAGTCATTATAGGCAACAATTTAGGGAAGATTCCCTTATAGCTATGTAGACTTGCAGTGCTTTGCACTCAAGAACTCTGATTTTGGAAGGATTCTTTGCATATTTTCTTTGGTTTTTTTTAATTCCAGATATAACACTTTTCATTAAAAAAACCAATCATTAAATACCACATTTTTTTCTGCTGCCATACAACTCAAGGAAGGATGTCAACTAATTAAAGCAGATTTGATTAATAGCTGCAATTATACATCAAGACAATAGCATGGAAGATCAGCTAAATCAAAGGAGAGGTGTAAATTGAAATCAGCTTTAAATTAGCAGCTGCCATAAACTTGATTGAATAGAGTGATGGAAATCCAAATGGATCTGACTGGCTTACCAAGGTTTGTTGCCAAGGTCTTCTTCTTTCATGAACCCTTTCTGAATCATCCATTTGTCACTCAAGAACTTGGACCTGCAGAGCACCAGGAAGTGAAAAGCTCATTAGCAGGGGTTGAACATCTGACAGCAAACAGAGACAACTGTTCACAGCTCACTGCCACCAACAGATAAAGTGCAATTGGAAATAGGACATCATGGCCATCCAAGCTTAGCAGCCAGGGACATGGTGAAGAAATACTCATGGGGACAAAAAGGAATCCCACAAACAAAGCTCCAGCTGCATCAGCCCCTTGCAATATCATAGACACAGCCTACAGGAATGGGGATGTGTCTTGTCTGCAGCTTCTGTTTGTCTAATATTGAGCTGGATGTAACATGGGTGAGGAAACTCAGCTAAAAATACCATGTTTTGGGGTATGTTTCAATGTGATTGGAGAAAAACTCCTCAGCACAGCTCAAAGCCCTGACATTTCCACCTGCAAACTCACCCTGAATGTGGCTGCTGCTGCTGCAGGACTGGATCCTGCTGTGGGCACAGGAACCCTTCCAGCAATGGGATAACCAGTGATCCCCACAAATAACACAGTCAAAGCAAGGCCTTTGCTGTGAGAAATGCTAACCAGTGATGATTATCTACTGAAATCAGAGCTCAGATTTAAAGGGGAAAAGATCCTCCCTGCTCCATGCCAGACCCCTTTTAGACAGCTCAGAACTTGTGCCCCAGAGACATTCCTTGCTGGGATAACTGGGTGTTCCAAGGTCTGAGGGACTCCCTCACCCCTCTCCCAGAGAAGAAATGCAGCAGGTCCTTACATGTAGTTCCTGATGGAGTCAGGGCAGATGACAACACAGCGCTGACCCTCCTTCAGCTCCTTGGCTGCCTTCACAGCCACAGACATGGCACTGCCCGAGCTGCCCCCTGCCAGAACACACAGCAGGGGCAAAACCATCAAAACACCACATCAGAGCCATCAGAAGGGAGGAGCAGACAGAACAGAGGAGCCCAGAGCGAGGAAGACAAGATCTGAAGTGGAAGGAGGTCTCTGATCTGCTTCAGCCTCCCACAGGCTGCTCAGAGAAAGGCAGAGGGTTCCTGCCTGCTCTTACCACACAGCAGCCCCTCCTCGCGGATCATCATCCGTGCCAAGGCAAATGACTCCTCATCATTGCTCTTGTACCACTGGTCCACTGTCTGGGGAGGGGCAGGAGACAGAAACAAGGCTCTGTTTAACTGAGGAGGGACAGGGGAACTGCACAACCAGTGTGGATTCAGCCCTGGCTCTTTGAGGGAACAGCTGCCCTACTGAGCCCGGGTTTTCCATCCTCCTCCAAATGCCAATGGGGTTTTTTGCCAAGGTAAGATGATCACATCAGCACAAAAGGCTCCTTACTGGAACCCTTCTGTGAGAGCAGGCTGCTGTGAGTCAGCCTCAGACAGCAGCAGCTTCCTCCCCTCCTAGAAGGCATCCCAGGGACACAGGCTCTGCTCAGCACAGTCTTACCCACTTTGTCCAGGAGGGGCTGGGATGCTCTGCTGGAAGATTTTTGTTTTGTGGGTTTTTTCTGATTGATAAGTTGGTGTTTGCTATGTGTGTTTTATTTTTATTGTGGGTGTTTCATGACTGTTTTTTAGGGTGTGTTCTGGGGTTTTTTAAAGCATAACAGTAAGTGTGTGTTGTAGGAATATGTTATCTACTCACAGCATTTTGACCTGGCATTGTAAAACTAATGTGGCCAGTTCAGAAGCCTTTCAAGGACTGTTTATGCTGATGGAAAGAACAGGAATAGTTCTGTCTGGTAACCCTTCCACTTCAGCTCAAAGAAATCCTTCCCCAAGTTTTTCTCTGCCTTTAACCTCAGTCCTGCATCCCAGCAGAGCGCAAAGGGCAGTAAATCAAGCAATGTGACTTACAGATCTATCCAACACTGTGGGGACAAAATCATATCCAATTCCTTCCACTTCATACATTGTCTTGTCAGTCTTGTTCAGTTCTTCTGGTTCAGCAAGGATGGAGCCTTCAGGATCCACACCTATAATCTGGAGAAGCAGTTTCCACTCAGGCCACCAAGACACACAGCTTTGGAGAGCACACCCTGAGAGCACTGGCCTTGCCACAGCTGCTGGTGGCACACAGCCAACCTGCTCTCCTGTTCATTTCCTCCTGGCACCATTCACCTCCCCTGGGAGCAAAAGGCTTTGCTGCTTCTGGCCCCCTTGGAAACCCATCCCACCTCCTCAGGCTGATGGCACCACTTGTTCTACCACATGGGTTTTGCTTGGTTTAAACAGAAAACAGGCTTCCCTGAGACAAGGCTGTCCTCATTCACATGCCAGGCATCATTGCAGACAACTCATTTTGTGCCTAGTGCAAGCAGATCAGTTTTATTTTCTTCACCACTCCCAGCCTGTGTAGGAAAATTCTCATGATTGAAGCAGGATCTCAAGCTCTGTGAGGAAATCTCACACATCACACAGGAAAACACCCAGGCTGGTGTGTGCAGAGACAATTCCACTGGGCAAACCCTCAGCAGCTCCAGAGCAGCTGGGAAAGGCACAGCCAGGGAGGAAACCCAAGGCTGCAGAGCACAGCAGAAGTAGAAACTTGCAGAAAAGGAAATTTCCCAGACACCCCATGGAGGGATCTGAGGGTCAGGGTTCATCTGCTGAGCCAAACCTGAGCTCTGGTCACCTGTGGGACCAGAGCATGATGATTTCAGACACTCTGAAACCCTCTCTGCAGCCAGAACCACCTTTCAACTGAGAACACCCAAGAACTTCCCACAGAGAGCCAGGGCAGCTTACAAGGAGTGGGATGTGCCAAGGGGAGCAGTTTGAGGAGACACTAAAGGTAAGTGGGGTTCTCACTTACTTTGCACCCTGGACACTTCTCCTTCAGCTTCCTGGAGATGCCAGTGATGGTCCCTCCTGTGCCAGCCGTGGCCACCACCATGTCCACCTTTCCTGTTTAAGGGTGTGGGAGAGAAGTGTGAACTCTCCAGCAGAAGGATGGATTGAAAGCTCACTCCTAAGGATGGACTTTCCTCAACAAAAATGCACAAAGTGGCTGAAAAGGGCAGGGTAGGACTCTTTGCTTCCCAGGAGCTGTGGTGAGACCTGCCTTGGAACTGCATTACTCAATCATCATTTTCTCCAACAAGGGTTTTGAAATGTCCACCCAGAGGGCTGGCAAGGCACCAATCTGTGGCACTTTGGACACAGCTGGATGTGGCCCACAGAGCTGATAGCTGCAGTTTTCCTGTTACTGTATCTGCTGATACAGATAACTCATTCTCTGAGTTAAACTGAGCAGCCCATTATGTTTGTTAATTAACTGAGTGCCAAGAGCATGGGATAGGAATCCCTGGACAGAAGTGTTAACACAACTACTCCCTCATTTTCATGTGAAAAAGGCTCTTTTGGTCACTAGCACTCAGAGTGAGTGTGGATATGATAGTTCACCCCTGTGTCACCACCTACAGCTTCTCTGGTGCATCCACATGACAGCTTTGTTAATTAAAAAAAAAAAAGGATTTTTAAAAGGTCACCAATTCACACACAAAATCAATTGCTTAGCAGCCACAAGAATAACACCCCACCAAGCAGGGGTAACTGAACAGTGCCTGGGCTGTAAGGGGAAGTGAATAGAAACAAGAAGCCCAAATGTGGAACTCATCTGGACTCTCAGTTTGTGGGATGGCAGCTTGTAAAAGTGTACTCAGTTTAACTCCAAGTTTGTCACAGAAAGACAAGGCAAATCCTCTGAACAGCCAGAGTTTTAGGAAGGAGGAGAACCTTCCACGTGGTCTTCACTTTTATGTGAATTAATTTAATTGCTGATTTTCTTATCAGAAGGCCCAATCAGAAACTGCACTGCTTAATAAGGCAGGTCTGGAGCCTTCTTGACTCCCTTCTGTGCCCTATGGAAATGCCCACGTGGCTGCAGCATCACAGGGAATGTCTCCAACAGCTCCCAAACCAGCTCCTGAGCTGAGGAACGAGCCCAGCTGAAGCTCTGCTGCCTCAGCACAGCCCCTCCTGGGGCTCAGCTGCCCAGAGCCAGCACTGGAGAGAGCCCTGCAGAGCCAGAGGGTCCTGCTGGTGACAGCTGTGACACAGAGCAGCTTGTGCTCCTGAGGAGCACACTGAGGAGCACACATCTTCACCCCTAAGTGAAGATGCTTCCAGTGTATTGGAGTATTTGGTCTAGGAATGTTAAAACCTATTTCTTTATTTGTGATCAAAGAATGACCCTATTCCATACCAGTCTACCTATGGTTTTGGGTTTTTTAAGGTAACTTAAACAAAAGTTTAAGTTACATTAAGTTATCTGCTTTCTCCACCTGCCCACAGGCAGAGAAGTCTAAAAAACAAAGAATTCTTCTTTAATGGAAAAAAAAAATCATTACTATGACTATTGAAATAAGGTAACTCTCTAACGACACACAGCACGTGTATGGGGTTTGCTTTATCAAAATCCTCATCTGAGGGCTCATCCTCCAAGCACATAAGAGCAGGGCACTACCAGGGGCTCTTGGAAGGGGTTTAGCAGCAGAGCAGACCTACCATCACACTGCTGCAGGATCTCCTCAGCTGTGGTGTCGTAGTGGGTCAGGGGGTTGCTGGCATTGCGGTACTAAATGGAAAGGCAGATCAGCCATAAAACAGATCAGAAGTACAAAAATCACATTTTCAGCGAGTTCAAAAACATTTCAAACAATCCCCAAACCCCACAACACCTAAACGTGCTCCCTGCAGAACGTTGCATTGTGTATTATCTGGAGCTAGGCCTCCTAAGTGACCTAATTTAAGCGCAGTCCTAAGGTGCCAGCAGCCTCCCATGCCAAAATCAGCCCTGTCTGTGGGACAGCACTCCTAGCAACACGACCCCTGGATCCATTCTTCCTCACAGGATTGCCAGCTCAGTGGAAACAGACACCCTGAGTGCTGTGGCTGTGGAAAACACCAGCTCATTGCTGCTCTCTAGTGACTGTGAAAACTTCCTTTCCTACAACGTGGTGACTGCTCAGCTCCAGCTCCAGGTTTGGGGCATCTTTTCCTCCAGAGACACATGGAGAGCATTGAACAGACAACCCAGAACACCCCAGAGCCTCCTCCATGCTACACCTGCACCTCTGCCACCTTGGCTCTCACCTGGTCCAGGATGTGTGCATTGGGGATTTCATTCTTCAACCTCCAGGCCACTCCCACGTGAGATTCAGGAGAATCAAATCTGGCTGTCGTTGGGGTCCTCACAATCTCAGCACCCAGAGCTCTCAGGACATCCACCTGCAGCAAATAAAGGTGGTCACAAACCCCCAAAACACCCTCAACAGTCTCCCTTTACACTCAGCCCCAAGGCCAGAATATTTGCAGGCTATTCAAAGCTTCAGCACTGTCCTCCTTCACCCTCTGCTCAGCGAGGGACAGCTCACCTGGGGCACAGGTAACCACTTCAATGTGCCAGGCAAACCTCAGGTTGTCTGTATTTAAAACAATGATGTGAGTTTTCAAAGGGCAGTGCTGTGGGGATGGGTCTTAAAGACATTTTCTATCCATGGCCAGCCAGCCTGGATTTCCCTGGGCACCGGCAACAGCGCCTCAGCAGAGTTTTCCCTGGCCAAGAGCCTGCACCTTTGTTACTGAAGCCCCAGCACGGATCTGCAGCAGGAGCTCTGCGAGTGCAAACACGTTTATCTTTAAATTCTTGCAAACAGAGGCAGCTCTGACCTTCTCCATGCTCATTTTCTCTGGCATGACAATGATGCAGCGGTAACCCTTCACTGCCGCCGCCAGGGCCAGCCCGATCCCTGCAAGCAAGCAAAGGCAAGCAGAGCACTCAGTGAGCAGCAGCAGAGCACAAAACCCACAGTGCCAGCTTTGGCACGCCCTGCCTTTCATCACATTTCCACCAGAGTGTCTCCAGAGGGGTGGCAAAGGGAATGTTTCTGCCTGTTGGGTTTACAGATGCCGATCCTTGTTTGAGGTTCACAGCCCAGAGGAAGTTTAGCCAAGGGTGGGGGAACTTGGCTTGTGCAAACTGCTGGCTTTACCACATGCACATCACCTTCCCCCTGTCTCACCCACTTCATTTTTCCAGAAGTAATTTGGGAAAGGAATGTGCTTTAAGCTGAAGGAAACAAGAGGAATCACTTTGATCCTGCCAAAAGATCTGCAGAGCCTCTATTGACTCACTGCTGCATAAATCCCTATTTGCAATGTGCTGAAACTAAGTTCTGTCTAAAAATACATTATTTAGATGCTGTTGGTGATGGAGGTTCTAATATACTGTGCCAGCTTGCTACCACAGTGAAGCACCCTGGCTGTTGGAGCCAGACATCTCATTTCTACTCTGAAAATCTCTACCTCCAGCCTGACTCCTGCCTGCTCACCTGGGGGCTGAGCTCAGAAGTGATGTCCCTGTGAGAGAGAGGCTTACACCTGCTATCAGATCACCTCTCTGCTGGACAGGCTGAGCTGATCAGGTTGGCTGAGAGGTGTGAGAGGTCAGACTGCACTCCCCTGCTCCTCTGGGCACCAGCACATGCAGCTCACCCTACACAGAGAACTGCTTGTTCAAAGCTGGCTCTGGTTTTGTGTGGGAGAAAAAAAACCCCACCCTAATAATCTTTAATTGTTCCTGTAAGAGAAGCATAACTTGCACCTCAAACAACTCAAGTAGTGTTTAATACATTGGGAAGGAAAAGTTTTCTCTGTATATTATAGATAAATATGGATGCCCAAATACACAAATAAATAAGACAGCAGCAGCTTCATTAAAACCAAAAGCTGAAGAGAAGCCATCCAGATCTTTCTTATGGTCTGTGATGAAGAAAGGATTTTGAGACCTGAACTCTAATACTTTGTACTTTCTGCTACTGACCTGGAAATGCAGCAAACATCAAAACAGGACTTTGGCTGAGGGAGAACTGGGATGCAGAGAGGATAAAAATATAACACATTAGCTCTCACATTCAACACACCCAGTAGCTCTGAGCAGTGGAGAGCAAAAACCAATTCTCTCAGGTCACTGTGTGCCCTGATCTTTTTTTTTTTTGAAAAAAAAATCAGCTTTCTGAAGTAATTGTCCTCTATCTGCTTCAGTTCTGCCCTTTTGGATTCTGTGGCAAGTAGAATTATTTATCAGCTACTGACCCAGAGAGAGAGATGTCATGGTAAGACCTTGGATACAGAAGGAATGCAAGACACAAGGATATTTTCCGCTCCAGGCCATGGTTCAGGCAGGAGCTACAGCCACACTCACAAAGGCTTCAGGTGCCCTGAGTGTCCCCAGAATCCCCTGATCCCCCCAGAGCAGCTGAGCCAACAGCAACTGATGTGACTTGCCAGTTTTCTGCTGCAGGCTGGGGAGCTGCTCAGGGATCAGCTCAGCCCCTCCAGTCACATCAGAACAAAATCTGCCTGCTCTGTGTCTGTCAGAAAGCAGCAGTGGGGAGAAGTCCAGAGAAGAGTTTAGGAGCAGGACCAGACATCTCTCCTGAGCACATCAGGCAGGAGGGCAGCTTGTAGCTCACCCCATGAACTCCTCAGAGGAGGCAGTGTATTAGGTATCCAACTATTTCTATTTAACTGTATCATGCATTTTATATTTGACTCCAGGGGGAATATTCCAGGTGTGTTTGACTCCCCATGGGTAGAGCAGCTTAACACAATTACAACACCTTTGACACAGGAGCCCAGAGTTAACTCCAGACTGCTCAGATCATCAATGCTCTGCCCTGGCCCCTGACCCAAGGGGACTGTTCCTTCCTCCAGCCCTCCAAGGAGAAATGTGGACCCAGGTGGAATCTGCTGACAATCCAGGTGTGCAGGGGCTCTGTCAGGCAGTGCTGGAAGGATGCAGCTCATCTCCCAACTCACCTGCACCAGCATGGAAAGGGCTGTTCCTCAAACCTGGCAGAGGAACCATGGGACTTCCCCAACAGAAAGAAGGGGAAGATCCAGATTCACNTGCTTTATTCTTTAGCTCTGTCCAGTCTCTGCACCAGGTCAGCCTTCACAAGACATCAACACCAGTCTTATGGGTGCTCTTTTCCACAATAATTTCAGTCAGACTTGAATTCCTAAAGACTCTTACGAGTCTGGCCTAGCACTTCCTTTCTTGTAAAGCAAAGAGGCTCTGCAGTTTAGCAGAACTCCTTCCCATCTGCTCTGGTCAGCAGAGGACAGTTCAGAATTGCTCCTGGTGTGAGGTGGAAGGGGCACTGCTCCCTGCACCAGGCAGGCAGGAAGGGATTCCCTTTCCTCCCTGCACAGGCTGCCATCTCAAACCTGCCTCTTCCAGGAAAACCACCACAGCATTTCCCCCCCACTTTCCTCAGTCCCTCCATGCCCTACCTGTGTTCCCAGAGGTTGGCTCTATGATGGTGTCCCCAGGCTTCAGGATCCCAGCTCTCTCAGCATCCTCCACCATCCTGAGGCTGATGCGGTCCTTGACGCTGCCCCCGGCATTGAAGTACTCACACTTGGCCACTGCAAACACACAACCAGCAGGGCTGCAGGGCACTCCAGAGCTCACCCAGCTCCACCCCCTGCCCTGGGCAGGGACACCTTCCACCAGGACAGGTTGCTCCAAGCCCCATCCAACCTGGCCTTAAACCATGGTCTTCCCCTTTCCCCTTGCCTTCTTCTCCCCTTGCCTTCTTTGCCCCTTCCCCTTCCCTGGTAAGTTCCCCAGCCAAAAATGTTCTGATCAAACTGCAGTTTCTCCCCATGCTCAGCCTGCACTTTCACTCCAGAACTCTCAGCATTAATTCCTTCACCACCTTTCAGGACTCTGATCAGAGTCTCCTAATATCTACAGTGTTATTAATCCTAATATACAGTATTGGCTGGGTTTAAAAACCCAACCAAACAAAAAAAAAACCCAACCCATTCACTGACCATTTCACCACTTTAATAATTTCCAGTGATCTTTAGTGATAACTGCAGAGCTGCATTTTGCACACACTGATGAATACTCTGAATAGGAGAAGAAGTCAAAAACTTCACACAACTTCTTCAAATTTAAAAAATTATTTTCTACGAAGAACATTCTGCGTTTTCTACAGAAATAGAAAAGCTGCAGGAATTGTTCTCACAAGGTACAAACTGAAAGATGTTTTAGATGACCAAATCCTAAAACCCAGAAAATTTGCCAAGGAAAACCAGGAATTTCTCCTCACCATTTCCTGCCAATTACCTGCACTCCTGTAGCCAGATTATATAACACTACTAACCCAAACCACCCAAGTTTCTGAAACAGTGTTTGTTAGTTTGTTCCCTGCCTGCAGCAACTCACAGAGTTCACACTTGAGCCCAAAGTGCTTCCCAATCTTGTTGATCCGCACCAAAGGTGTATTGCCAACTTTATTCAGGATGTTTGGCAGGATCTTCGGAGGCTCTGGCCTGGTACAAACACAAACAAAGTCAGTGTATTCACAGAAGGGTCACACAGCAACCACCACACAGCATTTATTGCTTTTTATTTCTCCTTTATCAGGCTGGTTATTTCAGCTATTTTAGCTCAAAGGAATATCCACTGGATACAACATCAAATCCTTGATACAAAACATGGATTAATCAGAGCTGGATTTGTGCTGAAAATCAGCAAATAAGGTAACACTTACAGGGTGGCATGATGATGGGGGGAGGCAGAGAGGGGCTTCCCAAGCTTCCAGGTGCATTTGCTGGGTGTATCAGGGCGGATCCACTGCCTCTCCTTCTCATTAGCCTTGCAGTTCCCAGTGTCCACCCCACCAGAGACAAAATATTTGGCAGGTGCATGAGGGCATGAGTTTGTATCTGGCTTCTTCTGGGAAGGAAGAGTAGGGATTTCATTCTTGGGGGAGGGAGAAGGAAGAGAAAAGGGAAGGAAAAAAAAAAAAAAGGAGTTGATGTTTCCACAGTGCTGTGAGGATGGGGAAGTGTTTGTTTCAGCATCATCTTGATTTGCCAAATCCTCATCACCAACATGAGAACCTGCACTGCAAGTTTGGGAGCAAAGGCTCACCACAGTGCTCTGCACAAAGATAATTTAAACACACATGGCTCACTGTAACCAGCCTGCACAGACACAAAAAACCAAAACAGGACTACTCTCATGGGAGACACCCCACCCACACCAAAAGCTCTGGGAAATAAAACCTCCCCATTCCAAGACTGGAATACAGTGAGACTGCTTGGTGACTAATCAGAAAACTCTGCCAGAAGACTCTGCATGGCTGAGTGGCCACAGAGAACTCTTCCAGAAAGCTTTCACCAGCACCTTCCTCCAGCTCAGAGCCCCGTCCAACCTGGCCTTGAAACCTCTTGGTCTTGGCCCTTCCTGCAAAGTTCTCCAGCCAAAGAGTTTCTGGTAAAAATGGAAATTTCTCCCCTTGTTCAGCTTGCACTTTCACTCCAGTACTCCCAACATTATTCCCTTTTTTTTTTTTTTTTTTTTCTTTTTTTTAATTTATTAATCCCTTGAATGGAGGGTGGGGGGGAATCCAGAACTTTCCAGAGCTCTCTCGGGCCACTGCTTCAGTAATTCTTTATTTCAACACATTTTATGATTCTAAAACAACATTTTGAAAAGCCAGCCTTTAGACATAACAAGTAAGGAACAAACCAGTTAATTTAGGCAGTACTTTTTTCACACACACACACATATATATAAATAAATAAATAAATCGTCTTGATAAGAAATATTGCTTAGCCTGATTAAGAAACAAATATTCCCGAAAGAGTACCTTAGAAACAGGAGCAGGCCTTTCTGATACAAACTTCTCCATAGTTTTTCGTGGGGCTGGTGGCACAGGAAACTGGATTTTCTTCAGGAGAACGACTGCTGTGGGTCACAAGAGTGGAATCCTCTCCAAAGCTGCAGATCATACAAGTTAGAGGGGAAAAAAAAAAGACCAAACTATCAGGAAACTCTCTCACAGGGGCAAAACACACATGTTTTTCATAGGGGAAAAAAAAAGAAGCTGCAAAACAAAGTGAAGATGACTTCTATAAACAGGATTAAAAATAAATCATGCAGCAGGGGAATTGTGCAGGATTGATGGGGGGTGCCCTGACCCTGTCCCTCCTGCATTACTTAATCTTCCCTCTGCCCTGTCCTCCACAGTGAGCACAAAATATCTTTTATCAGACCTCCTGCAACTCCAGGAGCTCGAAAGCCACAAGAAGTAATAGGAAATACTTCAGTTCACAGGAAATACAGTCCTAGAGACACAAAGGGTGAAAGGGTTCATGGTGCTGTCCCCAAAAGACCCTGTACACAACCTTGGAAAAGGCTTTACCCAGGAACAGAGGCCTCTCTGCCCTCAAGGAGAGCAAAATCTCACAAGTTCCTACCCAAAATTAATTAATGTTGCATGCACAGCTACAGTGGTGCTGCATAAAACACACACAGCAAACACCTCGTGTTTCTAGCAGCTTTTAGCTCCAGAAATCAGTAAATACAAAACAGTAAGTTCATTTCTCCTACCAGTTGTTCACAGAGCCTGGCTGCTTCCTATCAATTAAAGACAAAAATCTGGCTGAAATCTTGGAAATAATGAGGGTTTTTTTCCCCTAATATTTGTTTTCTTCATCACTGTTTTGCAGCAAGGTTCAGCTCTTTCCATTATTGAATTGTGCTGGGAAGGGTCCCTGGCCTCATCCTCCTGGCAGATGTACACAAAACACATATTTAAAATCTCACAGAGTTGATGGTCTGGTGAGAAAACTGGAAAAAAATCTGGATCAGAGCATCAGTGACCTTTAGTATTTGACCCTGCAAGTGAACACAGGCCACTAACCACTGCTGCCTTGGGCACTCCAGTGCCTAAAGCATTTAAACTGCTCTCCTCTAGGGAAAAAAAAAGAAAAAAACTCTGAAAAGATCAGCTTTCCAGATTAAGAATTGAAATCATTTTCCTTCAAGACAAAAAGATTTCCATGCCACCAAAATGATACAATTCTATTTAATCAGTTAATACATGCCCAAGAGTCAAGATGGATTGTAGCCTGTCATAGATGGATTGTAACCTGTCATAGATGGGTTATAAACTGTCATAGATGGGTTATAAACTGTCACAATCTACTGTCCAGGGTTAGAATGAGAGACACCAGTCTAAAAAAGCAAAGATCCCATAAATACACAAAATCCAGCACCAACCTGTCTTTGCTGCCAGAAATCAGCTTACTTCCAGTTCCAGAGTGAAACCCAGCCCTCATTTCTCTTTCTAGGATACTCTGGTTCACAGTCCAGAGTATCAGTGGGGTTTTTTTTTTTGGTAAAGGAAAAATACTGGAGGAATTTCAAGGTTTCCTGTGAGGCACATGGTCCCTCAGACAGCTGGCATGAAACGCTGGACACAGACAGTGACTGCCTGTGCCACAGGCAACACTGACAATATTGACAAAGTCCAGCTAAAAAGGGGCCTTGCTGCCAAAGGGTCAAATCATTTCAAAATACAGGAGAAAAGCAGCAAGGGTTTAGAAACAGGAAAGTGAAAATTTTGTTCTGCCTCCAAGTTATCATAAAATAACAGCACAAAACCTTTGAAAGCTTTAAAACACCAGCTCCCAGTGTCTTTCAAGAGTGTCCAAAAACTGAGATGAAAGAGGGAGAAATTCATTGCAGTAAAAAAAAAAAAAATTAAGAGGTTTGCAGTATTTGTTCTTTGTATTGATGGCAGGAAAGAAATTAATGTGGCTCTCAAAAAGCTGCCTTTTGAACTGGGCAAAGCAATGGCATCTCGTTTCCTTTATTGTAAGGCAAAAATTTAATAATTTACTAACAGCAACTCCCATTACTTCTTGAACAGCAGAAACTGAGAAAAAGCTGTATTTATTGCCCTCAAATAAGCTGTGGGATTCTCTCATATTTTCATAATGGCAATACTTGATGTTTGAGCAAAGCTTCAATAATGGGGCTTCAACTCTGAACAAAAACAAGGAGAGGGACAAAAAGCTAAAAATCCCGTCACCAAATACTAACCTTAAGCAACAAAATCAATTTCTTACAGCCCTAGGTGACACAACCTCAGCAAAATAGGGTCAGACATGGTCTAGGACATCCAAATCCCCACCCTGATCCTCCCTACAGGCCCAAAATAGCCTTTATTTTTTTTTTGGGGAAGCAGAACAGAAGGGTGGCAACTCTGCTTGTGTAGCTGCAGCTGAACACTGCTCAGCAGAGGCCAAGGGGGATAAGCTGCAGGAAGAGCTGCCCATCTTTAGGGAAAAAAATTCTATCAGCCTGAATTTAATTTTCTTGTCAAGGGGAACACTCCCATAACCAGTTGGGGGTGTGGGTAGAGTCTAACTAGAAAAGCCTGACTAGCTCCTGCCATTATATCTGCAGATCACACATGGCAAATTAAAAAAAATTAATTAATCAGAAAGAGAATTTACAAAGCCACTTAAACCTAAGTCACAAAGGGGAGTGGGACAGAGGGATGAGATCAGAAAGTCTCATGGGCAAGGCTCACACCCCTGGATCCAGCTCCACAGGGAAGCCAAGACCTGAACTGTTTCTCAGCTCCTCAAGAACAGGACTGAGGGCCAGTGAGTGAAATCCTGAGCAGCCTGAGCTGAACTCGGCGCTCAGCTGAGTCAGGAGCTGCAGTTTCCAGGCTGTGCACAGTGTGTGATATCAGCACTAATGCACTGCACTCTTTAAACATCCCCTGTGCAGCACCAAGTGAGCTGAATCACAGGGATGGCCCCAGGGGGAACTGCTCAGGCAGGGATGAGATACAGAATTCCACTCTGCTGCAGCCTGAGAAAGGGAAACTTGATGATGTTAAGCAGGTACAAATGATGCAGAACAGTTGTTCTGCTCAGCCTGAGTACCACAGGGTATGCAGCAGCACCCACCCAGCCTTTGGAAACACCACAGCTGAACAGATTAAGCAGAAAGTGAAACATTTGGGTTGTTTTGCTGCTGTGGTTTTTCTGTGAGTGTGTGTGTGTGTGTCCTTGCCACTTCCTCAGGAGCAGACACCCCTCCTGTGCCAGGAGATATCAAGTGACCTGAAGTGACAGGGGAATGAATTAACATCTGGCTCTAGGAAGAGATCCTTCAAGAATCCAAAGTCTTATTTCCATTTTATCTTACAGAGCATGGCAGTTTGATGATCACTCTAAAAGCCAGACTGGCACACTCATAAGTTTCTGAAAGGAAAGGGGCAGCTCTTTAATGCCCTCACCTCTGTAACACTGCAAAGATTAAACTCTGGCAGCAAAGCAACTTCCAGTGCTGTGGCAATTGTTATTCTAGAAATCAGCCAGGGAGAAGAGGGGAGTGTTGAGTTTGCTGTGCCCCCAGAGAGGGGAAGCTGTGCCTGCAGCCCTCACACAGGTGTCTGACAGCTCCATTTCCTGAGTTCACCCTGCCTGGACTGACGTGACAAGTCTTCTGAGTGAAGACTGATGTCTTCAGGAGCACAGCAGCGTTAGAGAGAAGACTGGAGAATGCTTCATCTGTGTTTTTACCTGCTGCAGTCAGAAGCTTTCAGTATTTCTTTCCCTGCTTCTAGTTCCCCGTCCTGAGCACACAGAGATGGACCAGCACTGCAGCAGTGCTCTTGGTCTGCCCAGCTCACCAAGCACAGGGACAGGAGGATTCCAGGGTGACAGATGCTCAGAGATTAAACAAGTTGCCCAGCAGGACAAAAAGAGGGAGATGCTCTCAGTTTTTGAGCAGCTCTGTAAGACAGGCAGAAGCACAGCACCCCTTCCCCAGCATTATGCTGCCTCCTGCAAGGCTTCCCAGGTTTTGCTAGCCCTGGGAGCTCTGAGAAAGGCTGGCAGAGAGCTGGGCAGGAAGGCAGCTTTTGGCTGATGCACATTTTGTGGGAAAGACCAGCTGCCATCACTCTGGCTGCACCTGTGGAGCTTTTAGCAGGATGCCCAGAGCAGCCAGGAGCACGGCACTGCTGTGTGCCTGGTTCTGTGTTCACTCAGGCCACGGGCCAGCAGCCAGCCCATGCCAGGCTGCAGTGCTGCCAGTGCCAGCCCGGTGAGTCCCTGAGCCTGCACTCTCCAGGACATGGGTCACTCCTGCCCCTGGCTGCCACCACCTCGTCAGAAGGTGGCTCTGGCTTCAGGGAAGCTGGGTGCTCACACACAGGGTATGGCAGGGCACCAAGGGCCACCAGCAGGTCTGGGAAAGGATGCTGAGTGCAAATGCCCCAGTAGTGGGCTGCACTGGCACCTAGAGCACACTCCATCAGTGGTGATCTAAGCAGAGAAGAAAAGCAGCAGGCCCTGAGCAGGTCCCGGCTTCCCGGGAAAAACCTTTCCCACACAGGATCCCCACGTTCCCCCTGCCTCCAGGCTCGGTGTTTTTCCGCCTTTCCACAGCGCAAGCGTTGGGAGCTCTCCGCCTCAAATCAGCAAACAAACTCCTGGCAAGGGTGAACAGAGTGAGCAACTCTGCTGGAACGGGGCCCAGCGCTCCAAAACCTCCGTGGTCAAAGGCTTTGGGAGTGCAGGGATACACAGCAGACTGGATACTCAACCAGGAACAGGAGAATCTCTCGTCTCTCAAGTTACGGCTGCTCCAAGACACCGGGAGCATTATTATAATAACACGGCTACTGAACAGCTCCCTCAGGTCCTAGCCGAGTTCAGATCCCTCGCAGCTGGGGAGGGGTAATATATGAAATCAAATGTAAAAAATAAGCTCCATGGTGCAGCGCATCAGCCAGACTTGCCAAAGACACCTTGCAGGAACCTCATGGCACCCACGAGAACAATGGGCAGCGAGCCAAGACCAGCTGGAGAGCCGGTGCCAAACCCCCAGAGAGACCCCAAAGGCACAAAGTCATCTTGTGAACCTGTAGGAAAAGCAGAGAGCCCATCTCTGCTCCGGGCTCCGGGGAGGGAGGCGCTCCCAGGCACCCTCCGGCCCGTCCCGGGCACCCGCAGCGGAACCGGCACCGCCCGGGCCGGCCCCGGGGCTCCCCGTGCCCGCAGCCGCCTCTTCCCTTCACTGCAAAACCCAAAGAGAAGCTCAGCCCAGAACCTCAGGATGGGTCGGGCTGGAAGGCACCACAGTGCGGCAGCCGATCCGAGCTCCCTGCGCCAGCAGAGCCATCCCGGAGCACATGGCACGGGATCGCATCCAGACGCTTCTGGAATATCCTCACCCGGCGAGACTCCACAGCCTCTGCGGGCAATCCGCTGCAGCCCTCCATCCCCCATCCCCTCTGGGATGAGGGGCACGGCCACCCCCAGCTCTCAGCCCCCACATCCCGCTCCCGCGGATGATGCAACCTGCGGCCAGCGGGATGCGCCCTGCCCTCCGCTACGGTCGCCACCTCACCCGCGCGATCCGGACGCTGCCCGGGACACCGCCGCTGTGGGGATGGTGCCTGTGAGGAGGATGAGGATGAGGAGGATGATAACGATGACGATGAGGAGGAGGAAGATGAAGGTGCGGAGGATGCGCGGGGTTTAAGAGGAGCCCGCGAGCCGTGGCCCCGCCCCCCGCGCGCCCCGCCCCGCCCCGGCCGCTCCCCGGAGGGGGTGGGAGCGGCGCGGCGAGCGCTGATTGGTCAGTGCGGGGGCGTTGGCCACTCCGAGCCAGCCAATGGGAGCGCGGTGCGCGGGGCCGGAGCGCCCGGGGATGTCCGAGGATGTCCGGCAATGTCCGGCAATGTTCGGCAGTGCGCCCGGGGATGTCCAGGGATGTCCAGGCAATGTCCAGGGATATCCGGCAATGTCCAGGGATATCCGGCAATGTCCAGGGATGTCCAGGGTTGTCCGGCAATATCCGGTGATGTCCGGCAATGTCCAGGGATGTCCGGCGATGTCCGGCCGGATCGCTGAGGGAAACCCTGGGGGAACACCCAGGGTTTACCCACAGGGCCTCCAGAGACTGTGTCCAGTTCTGGTCGCCTCAATTCCCGGAGGACAGTCAGGTGACAGAGCGTGTCCAGAGAAGGGTAAGGGATGTGGTGAAAGTCTGGAGCAGGAGTGCTGTGAGGAGCAGCTGAGGGAGATGGGGGTGTCTAGCCTGGGGAAAAGGAGGCTCAGGGATGATCTTGTCACTCTCTAGAGCTCCCTGACAGGCTGTAGCCAGGTGGGAGTCAGCCTCTTCTCCCAGGAAAACAGCAAGAGGACAAGAGAAAATGGCCTTGAGCTGCACCAGGGGAGGTTCAGGTTAGACATTAGGAAGAGGTTCTTCACAGGACAGGAGATTAGACATTGGAATGGGCTGCTGAGGGGGTGGTGGAGTCACTGTCCCTGAAGAGGCTGGATGTGTCGCTCAGTGCCGTGGTTTAGTTGACATGGTGGAGATCAGTCAAAGGTTGGGCTTGATCTCAGAGGTGTTTTCCAACCTAATTGATCCAGTGACCCTGGAGAAAGGGCTCTGCCAGGGCACCTTTGAAGATGTTTTACTCGTGTCCCCAAGGGCAGTGGCCATAGTGGGGACACACGTGTGGCTGCCAGTGGCTCCCGAGCACAGCCTGTGGTAGTGGCTGCTTGTCTGGTTTGGGGGAATTCCCACTGCATCTGAGGGCTCTGTGAGGGGCTTCATGCTGGGGCAGCAGTCAGGTGCTCCCCCTAAAAAGGCCTTGGGGTTGTGCAGGCATTGCCCAGGTCAGCGAGATGGCAGAGAGGTGCAGGCAGCCCTAGAAATGCCCATCTCAGGGCAGGGAGCCTGCTGGATCATGGAATGGTTTGGGTTGGAAGGGACCCTAATGATCATCATGCTCCAACCCCCTGTCATGGGCAGGGACACCTTCCACTAGACCAGGTTGATCAGAGCCACATCCAGCCTGGTCTTGCACACTTCCAGGGATCCAGGGGCAGCCACACCTTCAGGAAACCTGTGGCAGATCCTCATCACCCCCACAGTAAAGAATTTCTTCCTAATATGTATTGAAACCCTACCTTCCTTCAGCCTAAGGCCATTCTGAGAATATGACAATGAGTTATTCACCTGGCAAACAGCTCAGTGTCACAACAGCTGCATCCTCACTGTTGTGAGCAGGGCTTGATGGTGTAGAACACAGGGTGCAGGTGAATTTAATACACTCCATGCAAATTATCTCACAGTAATTCTTAAAAAGTTGCTCTAGATTATGCAGAAAGTTAAACAGAAAACCACAGAAATCCTTGCATGAAAGCAGATACTGAAAGGCCTTACCAAAGAGAAGGTCCTCAAGAACACAGCCTGTGGCTCTGGAAAGTCCAAGCAGCAATTTCTTCTGTATCTATAAAAAGTACCAATACAGAGAAAAGCAGTTCAAGGTAGTTTATTTTAGGACATGAGATTCACCCTGAAGTGTTCCATGTGTTTCAGGCCATTGAAGGAGTTGAGACAGCTGTATGTCTCCATCTGCACGTGGTATATATTATATAGAGCTGTTTGGAGAATGTTGCATGCTGTAGAAATAGGAAAAATAAGAAATAGGATGTTTTAATCAAGTGGTAAAAGTGACAGAAAAGACTTTCCAACTACATGTGACTGGTCTAAAGCTGAGGGACCAGTTTCAGCATTAAAAAGTCAAGGGTTTGTCTCTCTGGTAAGAAAATAGACCATGATTAGAATGTGGGGTGAAATTTATGAAAAAAAAATCAGGAAAAACACTGAGCAATTAAAAACAAATCAAGAGAAGAGCCAGATATTGTATATTTGGCATAAATAGAGACACTGAAGCAGCTGTCTCATTACGTTGTTAAAAATTCACAACTTGCAGAGAAACATCCACATCAATGACAAATTACAGAATCACAGAGTCACAGAAAATTCTGAGTTTAAGGGACCCACAAGGATCATCAAAATACAATTTCTGACTGAAATGACTCTGGTTTTTCCCTACCCTCCATATTCTAATTTTACTACAGAAGAGTTTACTAGAAAATAGTGTTCTTAAACAGAACAGTTCTTTACCCTAAATCATAGTTAACTACATCTGAAATATGCTATAAAGTGACATTTGCACAAGTAACCATTAGCCCCACTGGTAAAAGATCAGTTGGAAAAACATGTGGAATAAGATTGTGGCTTGCATCTGGTGCAGATAAATTATGGGATGGCACAGAGTGTGAAAATGGTGATGCTAAGAAGGCCTGGCCCCTGATTTGGGTCTCAGAGAACCACAAGATGAAGCTATGCAAAAATCCATCAATATTTGGAACAGAAGGAGTGCAAGCACTGACAGACTGCAGTCGTAGCTATAATTTTGGTTTTGGTTTGTTAATTTAAGATTTTCTGGTTGAGGATGCCTTAACATCCTTTAAGACTGATCCTTCTATTCTTTTAACTGCATTAGCTACATAAGCAGAATCTGTAATCAGGCTGAAAGGCTCCTGAAATAGCTGAAATGCTCTAACTACTGCTGCTAATTTGACAATTTGAGGAGAACCTTCAACTGCCTGAATGTCTGATTCCCATGTTTTAGTTGTTTGGTCATGTCATGTTATTATTACTGATTTGTGTGTTTTCCTGGAGCCATTATTAAATACTGTGATGGCATTTAAAGGCACTTCACTTTACATGGGTTTTTCTCTGAAGCTCAGTTTTGCTTGCAACAGCAAGAAGTGTTACCTCTTTGCCGTCTGGAAGGGAAAAAAAGGAGAGTTTTTGGGTTTCTTTTGTCTTTAACATGTGTTTTTCACAGAGGCATGTACAGCTTTTTAGTGGTTTAAACAGATTGTTAATTACACAGAAGCTTTGTATCACTTCTGTGAATGCTTCTTATGCAAAATTACTGGAGTAGCCAAGAAGGGACATCCATACCTTTCATGCCTTTGAGGAGGGACAGGAGAAGAGGCCCTGAGTCAGCTGTTGTGCCTGAAGAAGTGCCAGCCTTGCAGCAACCACTGCAGCTTCAGGCAGATGGGTGTCGAGGTATGGAATTGCCAGCACAGATGGATGTGCCAGATCCTGAGAGATGTAAGACAGACACCTCAGATAAACTTGTAAGACCAAGTGACAGCACCAAGTGTGTTGGAAACTCTCTGAACAGAATGTGTGAGGCAAATCAGAGGGATTTGTAATTGCAGCACAGCTCTGCACTCAAGATTCAATTTCCTTCACCAAGGCAGCAGCCAGGTGAAGAATGGTTTGGGTTGGAAGGGACCTTAAAGAAAGTCTTAGTTCCAACCTCCCTCCCACATGCAGGGACGCCTTCCACTCTCCCAGGTTGCTCAGAGCCCCAAACAGCCTGACCTTGAACACTTCCAGGGATGGGGCAGCTCCAGCTTCTGTGGGCAACCTGTGCCAGGGCCTCACCACCTCACAGGGAACAATTTCTTCCTAATATTCAATCTAATCCTGCTCTCTTCCAGCTTAAGGCCATTCCCCATTGTCCTGTCACTACATGCTCTTCTGGAAAGGGAGTTTTGGAATACATAATAAACTGATTTAAAAGATCTCCACAGCAACACTAACCCACACTGTGCCATTGGCATTAAAGCCATTAAAATCAAGCATGGTATCTGGGAATGAATGCACACCACTAATTTGCTTCATTAGGGTTTAGCCCAATCAGTGGGACACAGATTACTCCTCATCCCAGCCTTGAGAATAATTCCCATAAATTAGCACCAATTTAATAAGGAGAGCCACTTAATCTATTTCCTGAGATCTGGTAGTGATTGGGTTTTTTTCTTTTGCAAAGGACAAGAGGAGCTGCAGTGAGGGTTGGTATAAAAGCAAAATTATGATCTGATCAGCCTAGCAATGAAGTGACAGCTGGAATATCAACATGGAAATAAACAGCTTGTTTAGGAATGGCAAGCAGAGAATGTTTCTTGTATCAGTGACGAGTAGACATGCTGAAGACTGAAAGGTCAAGAAGAGGAACCCCTTGGAGAAGCACAGTCAGTGATCAAAGAGGGGGAGAAAAAGGTAAATGCTGTTGTGGTGAGATCACTGAAGGAGGAGATCAAGTGGAGGAGGCTTTTTGTGAGCAGCAACTGAAGTCACCAAAAGAATCAATGGAGCTCTGGTGGTACCCAGAGCCTTTTTGGGAAGGGAGAGCATAAACCTATTGCACAAGTTCATGGAAATGTTTTTATGCAAAGGGAGGAAAACGCAGCCCAAAAAAGAATCACTCCTTATTTTAACTGCACGGGATAAGCCACAATTTGGACAGAATCATATTTCAAAATGATCTTTGGCAGACAGGAGAAAATCAGAAAAGACAATAAAAAAGGAAGGTGGCTGATAAGGGCAAGTGCTAAATTTTGCAACCAGGCAGGAGGAATAATCTGCTTGAGTGGCCATTACCTGGACAGGAATTGTGTGGAGTGGAAGGGATGACTACAGTGCCAAGCAGGCTCAATGTGAGTCAACAAGGCCCTGCTGTTGTGTAAAAAGCAAACATCATACAGGGTTAAGCAAACAGGGATCCAGCCTGCAGGACACATGGCACTCCCAGCGCCCATGTGCTGTGGGGAGGTGCCTTGTCCCACCTGGAATGATGTGGCCCATGTGTGACGTGGCCCAGGGAACACGAGAACTTGTAGAAATACGGGCCAGGAGTAAAGAGTGAAAGAAGTGAAGTTGTCAGAGAAGAGAAAACAGACTGTCAGAAATCTTGCTCAAATTAGCTGCAAGTAATACAAGGAGAAATAATATATTTGCTGCTTGCTCTGCACTGCAGGTCTATTCTCTTTGCTGAAGATGTTTTTTTGATGAGGTGTAACAGCTGCCACCACATGTGTGCTTGTGAATCCCAGGGCTGTCCAAAAAACTAAAGGCTGGCCTCCTTGAGACTGAGCAAGGAAGGCAATTGGATGTGTCTTTGTTGTAGTCATGAAAGGGTAAAATATAACAAGTTAAACCCTTGCGGAATGAAAAAATGGCCCAGACATTAACGAGACTGTTACTTGGTGAGATTTTGGCGAGACTTTGGAACTTCCCTCACCCATCTCCAGTCCAGCACTGCAATAATTAATGTTGCATGCAATCCCCAAGGCAGTAAGGGCTGGCTGCTCACTCTCCACTGATCCTTTGTCCAGAAATCATGTCCTGCCTAGAGTCCCTGTCCCTGCCTTCTTCATGTCCTGCCTAGAGTCCCTTTATCAACTCCTCTCTCCAGGACTTAGAGCAAACATTTTCCATGTTCACTGAAGAGGAAGGAAAAAGAATGATGGAAGATGCAGGACTGTTTTGGTCTGTGAGGTTGTCTCTGATTTCTCTCTAGGACAGGAGCAGTATTAGCTCTCAAGGAAAATGGGGGGTAGAGAAGGGAGGAGCAGTGGTTCCCCTTGGCTCTTCCCACAGCACCCAGGCCCAGGAGCAGGCTGGTGCAGAGCCTGCAGTGGGAGCAGCTCCCTCCCTCCCTCTGCCTGGCCAGAATCCCAGACAGCTCCAGGAAGACAGTGAGAAGGATCTGAAACACATCCAATATTCTGAATAGGTAGCAAGAATTGAAATGAAGCCAGGTGCTGGCAAAAGCACAGCAGGCCTCAGCCTGGCAGACTAAAGGCTTTTCCCTGAACAACAAGGAGGCAGGGAGACTCCATTGCTCCCTGCTGCCTTTCACCCCACTTTGTCTCGCTGCTCAACCAGAGCAGAAACTATTTTTTTTCCTCCAGACTTAACTACACGTCATGGAAGCGCAGAGCAGAAAGAAGCCTACAGTGCTTGGGAAAACAGTGTTCTGCAGACCTTTGTCATTTACACACGGGTTTGTCCCAAAGGAAGACCTGGATCACAGTAATTATCTCTTCCTAGGGAGAACAGCTCCTAGAATGCTGTTAGGGCACTTGGATGAAAGGGACAGCCACACACACAAGCTGCTGCCCACCCCTCACTCACATCCCAGCCCTTCATCAGTTGTCCTGTAGAAACAATCTTGTTGGAAGGCAAACACCCAAACAACACAAATTATGCAAAAGTACAGGACCCCCCTCCCCCCCCATGCTTATCAGAGCACCAAGAAGCTTGCATCTGAACAGCCAGAGATAATCAGAGATAAGCACACCCTGCCCCCTCCAGCCTCTGATACCTCAAAGGAGCCGCTGGCTACTGGAGCCAGGCTGCTGGCAGCCGACCTGGGCTCTTGGCTGCCACCGTTCCACCCGATCCCACACATCCAATTTACAGTTGAAACTTGAGATCAATGGAATTAACGCCACTCCTGGCAGAAACCATCAGCAGGGAAACAGGGACCTTCTAAAGCAGGTCTGCTGCTGAAGAACCACAGGACTGCAGTGGGACTGTGCTGGACTCTTGCTCGTGGCTCTTTTTGCTATTCTCGCTAAGGTTATAATTTTGTTAAAAAATGAAATGTGAAAGGTTAATGGGATCAGATTTTGGCTGATGAGCACATTGCTGACAAGGAGGGACTGTCTACATAGCTGAGGTGATTACCTGAATTTTTTACACAAGTGCATTTAACACAATGAAAATCACAAAAAATTAAAAACAATTTGGAGAGACACTGAGCACTGACAGTGCAACACAGGTTGCCCAGAAAAGTTGTGCACTCCCTGCCCCTGGAAGTGTTCAAGACCAGGCTGGAAGGGGCTCTGAGCAACCTGGTCCTGTGCAAAGTGGCACTCCCAGGGCAGGGGTGTTGGAACATGATGGTCATTAAGATCCCTTCCAACTCAAATTATTCTATGCTTCATAAAACAACAGGTAATTGGATGAATTCTGAAATACTTGTGGATGGCTTTAGAAAGCTCCAGGTATCAATTCAATGTGAAGACACATTAATTTTTTCCTACAGACATCTGGATGTAATTTTGGTAATTTTTTTAAATTGAAATCCATTTGCTCCAGGGTAAAACTGTACAGTAACACAGCTCAGCTTCAGCCTTGCAGTAAGTGATAAATGCAGCTACAAATATTCTCTCCTGTGACAGCCTTACCACTCAGCCATTACTTCCTTACCAGCTAAACAGAAAACACAAACTCAGCTCTGCTTTTCAGCTGGAACTTTTCCTGACCAGGACTGTTTTTAGGAAATCTTCAGTACAGCAGTGCCTCGAGAATGAAATTATTTACCCACAGCCTCCCCAGCTGCCAAGAAAGCAGTTTCACTTCTAATGCATTAAGGACAACAGATGCAGTTTAAAGTGCTGATGTACAATTGTTAACACCCAAAATTTTGCAGCCTGGATGCAACACCAGGAGGAATCATCTTTAAAAAGCCATGGCCCCCTTTGATTACCTATTTTTTCAATTGAAGACATTCCTTCTGTAAAAATGAGCTTTCTTGTCCTCTGCAGACCAGCACAACAGAAATTTGCAGGCTCTTCCTACCCTTAACAACCTAACCAAAAGCTTTACCAATTGAAAGAACCCAAACCAACCCCCCAACTCCTAACCCCAAGCTGCACTCTTAAAAATCCAACTTGATCATGTAAATATGGAGAGGCTGGGGTTATTTCAGCTGAAGACATGCTTCACCAGCTCTGAAAAACAGAAGGCAAAGAATTGCTCAAAAAATAACTTAAAAGAATTTGAAACTTTAGTCTATGTCCTCACTAGATATTTAGAGAGCAGCATCCAATCTAAAGGAAAGGGATAATTTTTGTCAGATTCTTATAAAAAAAGGCTTTATTTTGAACAAGTTTTCTCCATTTGGTTTTACAGTCTCAACATACATCATATTCATGGACAAGCAGCATTTTCACAGAATAAGAGCCAAATACAAAGAGAAAGCCACTTGGGATTAACAGTTTCAACCTAATTGACTCAGACTTCAGAAAATCCTGTATGCTGTCACTTATTTGAGGTAAAGGAATTCCATAAATTAAGATCCACTGGTCAACAGAAGAGTCAACAATGAAATATTTGAGAAGTAAGAACCTTGGGGAGGAGGGGGAAAAAACAAATCCTAAAGACATTGTGGGCAACAAGAGAAGGGGGAGGTAGGATTTCCACTTGGTTTGTATTGGTGAACGAACACTTGGGTCTGTCAGGTGTAAATGTTTAACCAAATTGGTGCAGTTTAAATTTCAAATTTGATGAATTTTACTGGTAGCACAGTCTCAAAAGGAGAACCTAACAAGATATGTCATGAGCTTAGTTCATATGCTGAATGCTGTCACTAGGCACCCATTAGAGTATCCAGTAAAATCCACTGCTTTCAGTGCCCATTCCAACATATTCCAGTTACTTGGGGAAATTCTGGGCAGCTGTGCAATGAGATCACAAAATTATACATTTGGTAGAATTCTAGAATGCTTTCTTCAGTAAAATTGTATTAGGGGAGACAGAAAAATCCACCTTCCATTATCTGTTCATGCAAAAATATATCTGCAGTGAAACAGGATTTAGATAAACAGATTAAAGCCATTACAGGGACACATTTGTAGTTGTTTTAAACTAACTTTAAAGAACAACTAACTTTTAAACTAGCTTTATGAGCAAATCTTAAACCCTTTAAATACTATCCACATTGTATTAGGTACTGTTTAAAAACCAAAAACTATCCTCACCTTTTATATCTTGAGATTTAAATTAGCTCACCAATAATCCTGAATCTCACTTAATATGGAACTGGATTAATATCCTGTAAACTCTAAGAACTAAATTATCAATGTGAAATTCCTAATGCCCAGCAGAAATACATTTCATCTCAGTCATTTAATGCCAGGCACTGCTCAATTTCTTCCAGTAAAGCATCATTTGATTTATGTACTTACAACAAAACATCATGTGGAGATGGGCTTCACTGCGTGAGTGATATTCAAAAAGGGTCCTGGCACACCAAGTTCCAAAGTCTGGTTAGCCAAACCATCCAGTGGGAACAAAAAAAATTCATATTGAACTGGTGCAAGAATTTAGTTTAAAAAGCAAAGCAGATTAATTTAGAAAAGCTCATTTTTTGATATTGTTTTGTTTTCAAAGTTCCAGTGAGAAAAATGGTTTTATACTTAAGAGGCAGAAAGAAGCTGGTTTGAAAATCATCTGACTATGTGATGCATCCGTATCCTATTTCCATTTTTCTAAAAAGAATCACCAAGAAGCAGATTTATCATTTAGCAAGTTATCTGGCTCAGAACTAAGGAAGCTCTAGCAAACTCTCTCCCCCACTGGAAAGCTGTGTTTTATTGCGTAGCTTTGTGTACATACAGTTCTATTTTGAAGAAATATGATCAATGACCAAAACTTCTTGCTACGTTACACTTTGAATAAAAGCAGACATGAATGAGGTGAAACTGCAAGTCAACCATTGTACAAACTGTCTCTCTCAGAATGCCAACATTTCCACTGGAGCTTTAATGCTTTGGGACACAACCTACAATGTTCAGCAATTGAGCAGTTCAAGCTCAAAAAACAAAAAGTATTTGTAAAGGAACTGCCATCTGTCCATTAGATTTCATCACACTCCAGACCATCAGAAAGGTGGAAATAAGATTTATTTTCCACTAGCATCCAATTAGTTTTCTATGACCTTGAATGCTAACAAAATGCTTTTTATTAAATCACAGGTGAGAGAGCATAGATTAGAAAAAAGTCTGTTAAGAAATTTAATCCTTGCATTCAGGACCTTGCACTTCCTTCAACAGCACTTCTCTATTATGTTGCATGGAGCATAATTTTGGTGTTTTTTTTTTTTTCACCTGCCTATTATGAATCTCATTGCAATAAAACCCCTCACCTGCCTATTATGAATCATTGCAATAAAAATATTATCTTTTTCCACACTGCACTAGGCAACTTTCTTTCCAGCTAAAGAAAGGAATTTAGTCAAGAATTATAAAAACCTGAACTATGAACTCTGGCACAGCCAGGAGCAGCCACTCAACTACGCCAGAGTGCTTAGAAAATAGGCAGCCAGGAGTAGCAACTCAACTACTCCAGAGTGCTTAGAAAATAGGCTTTAGATTTTACACCAAGAAATTGGATTTATTGTAAATGCCACAGTCACATTGATAGACAGAGCACAGACTTCTGGTAACAAACAAACATACATTTTTGTAACTAAGCGTTTCTACTCAGTAAATAAATGCATTTCGCACAGCCTTCCTCTTAAATGTGCCTAAACTAACCTAAATAAGCAGACAGCATAGCAGAAAAGGGAAACTTATGTGAGTAACTGTTTCTTAAGCAGTATATTATTTTTACTATGTATATAATATTTTATATTATATACACACACATTTTCATCAACAGTTCAAATTATACCCGAATAAAATTAAAAAAAACCCAAACCAGAACTGGCGCTCCTCCAATACATTTACCACCTTTCCCTCAGGCAGACTTATCCAGGTATTTGTCAAGATAGAGGAATGACAGTTAAAAAGACTCCCCCCACAAGAAACAAGTTACACAAAGAATACTGTATCACTACAAATTTTTTATTCAGAAGCCCATCTTTAAAAAAAATGTCATTATGAACTTGTTTGGTCAAACTACAACACTTTCTAGCAGACATACAGTAAAAATGGCATGGCTCAGAATCGACCGGATCGCTCACGATCCCTTGACCGCCTCCTGTCACGCTCGCGGCCGCCTCCTCCTCCTCCGCCTCCACGACCGCGATCTCTGGATCTAGACCGGCGCTCACGGGACCTCGACCTGGATCGATGCCTTCAAAGAAAGTTTGGACATTTTATTGTTTCATCCCAGGCAGTGATTTACTTGCAGTACCACACAGTGGAACACGGAATTAAGAATGGGAGTGATGAGGGAGGAGAAAGGCAGCGTGTCATTAGAAGGATTGGTTAATTGGCACTTGGGCTGCAAAGCACAATGTATTTACAAACTGCCCAAATTTCATGCTGAGGAGTCAGCACAAACAGGTACAAGAATTGGCTGCTCCCTGCAGCCACCTCTTACAATGGATGTGCCAACCCTAAGGAGAGGCACGGTTACACTGCTGTTATTTAAAGCAGGAGAAGGGGACACCTGCTTTGGCAGACAGGAATAGCTCTTAGCAACACACACCAAAAGCCTACAGCCGCTTCTAAGTCCACTCATATTAAATCAATTGCATTAATTAGCAATTACAATCCAGTTCTCTGTTGTTGCTCCCTCTACATGATTTCTACCCTCCAGGACACAAGCACTGGCAAATTATCTTCCCTGCCTCTTAGGTTGATAAATTCAGGAAGGGAGCTAAAACCAGCCAGAACATACTGCTATCACAGCCACTACCAATCAGCATTACTGAGTCTGAGAGTTCCAGATTTGTAACAGCGACCAAAAGGTTAATATAAAAACACACTTGGTCTTTTTCATAAAGCATTAAAATATCTGAAAAATTTACTTAGCCACAAATACATATGGCTAAGCAACACGATCTATGTTTTTCAAAGTTAAATTCATCCTCACAGATTCTGAAACACTGCCAATTAGAGATGTTTACAGGAAAAACACATTCACAATCCCAGGCTCCTTCTGTGATTGTCAGAAATCTACAAAAATCATACTCTATATAAAAGCAAGATGAAAAATTTTATATGCCTATCCCAAATACCAAGGTCTTAAATGCAAGCAGATTGAATCCAGTTCCAAGTGAACCATCCTAGTAACAGCAGTGGTAAAAGCCTTTCTGCAAGGTACCTCACTAAATGAATAATTTAATACATAATAAAATGTCTTTATCTTTTTTTTTTTTTTTTTACCATTAAGTGAAATGACTTCTCCTTTCTCCTACTGGGAATTCCTATCAAGGGACACACTGTGAAGCTAAAAGTGAGCTCCATACAGTGAGTGGCTGATATTAACAGTAAGAAATGAATACAGGCTACAACATTTCACCATTAACAGTTAAAAGCAAATAAGGCTGGGTCCTGACTACAATCTACAGATATGCCTGACTGCACATAATGCTGAAAGCTGCCAATCTGCTACCAAAAATGCCCATTGGCAAAGCAGCCTGCATCTAACAAAGGCCATGAGCGAAGACGTTTAAAAGAAAATAAAACAGAAGCATAAAGCAACTTCTACCAAGTGATGTCCATCTGCACCTGAACAGGTAGGGCCTATGTCCCTCAGTAATTCAGTGACTCTTCTTCTCCTTGAACCCTGCCTTCAGCACCAACCTTCAGAATCCATAGCATTGCAGAGCAGGAAGCACCATATTTTTAGAGCCCTGCTTCTTTGTTGGAAACTGGCCACTTGCCAGCTTGACTTGATGCCCTTTGGCATGTGCAAGAAGCGCGTCAGAAAAAACAAGAGGACTTGGCACAAGTTTAAAGATTTGCCTTCGGATTTTTCAGCAACTGATCCTTAAATTACTTGTTTTAGCAGTGTTTAAAAGCAAACTTACTTTTTACGACGCCGCCCATACAACTCGCGCCTTAACTCTCGAGAAATGGGCTTCAAATGCATAAAGTTGCAGAAACCTCCTCGTGTACACTCTCTGAAAAAGAGTTCAAGAGGCACAGTTACAATTCCCAGCTCTACACTATCTGCTAAGACCTCAACACCTCTAATATTAAACACAGTAAATTACGAGCATCATTTACTGACACTGCTGCACTTCTAGGAGAAAATCCCCAAAAGATGGCAGAAGTCAAGAGGTTCACTGCAGGTACTACTGGTACCTGAAGTGGTTTTCTTCCTGCACTCAGCTACATGAAATCCACACCCCCCCTGCTGAGGAAGGCAAGAGGAAGGCCCTGCTTTACCCCATCTCGTATTGACGGCAGCAGGCCTCTCTGAAGTCAGTCACAGGTGAGAGCTCAGCATGGATGGGCTGCCCGTTAAACCAGCGATTGTTCAGGTCGATCACGGCCTTCTCTGCATCTTCTTCACGGCGGAACTGAAAGTAAAATCAGCCTTTTCAGAGAAGCAACAGGAGCAGATAAAAGATTCCTATCAAATCAGTTGTGTGCTATCTGAGGCTCTGGGTTCTACTAATGAAATTAGAAGCTACTTCAGATTTCTTGGACAGTCCATCAAATCAAGGGTAAATATGCCAGCTTTTCATTAGCTGGGACTCAAGGGCTAATCAAAACATTGATTTTCCTCTTCATTATGCTCCGTTTGATCTTTCAAGTGGGAAGGTTAGTCAATACAAGATACTGTGTTTTCTTAGTACAGCTTTAAACCAAGAGAATGCTTATAAATACTTTCTGGAGCACCTGATGTAATGCATTTCTGTAGTCCTGATGTAATGCATTTTTTCAAACATCTATGAGAAATTTATATAAAAACTGGAGCTCGCATTCATTTAAATGAGATTTTACAAAAATCAGGTTCTGTTTTATGATGACTGTAAAATTTAAATTTGAAATGCCTTTTCACAGCTAATTTTTTTAAAACAACTCTTTTTCTCATTATGACCTACACAGTCCAGAATTCCAGGTGTGAAAATACTTTCCAGCTGAGGGAATGTACAGCCAAAATATTCAAAGGAACTCTCTCATACCTTCCCCACACTGTGAACACACAGTAAAATTTCTGCAGGTGACAGCTTTGTACTTATTATTCAAGAGATACCAATGACTTTTAAAAGTTAAACCTAAGTGCTCCAGTTTGCACCTTGAACCACCCAGCTACTGCCAAATCTAACTTGGTCAGAGATATTGTGTTTAACTGGGAAGTTAGAAAATTAATGCACCTGTGGCATATAAAACCTCTCTCACACTGATGTGCTTAAAGGGCAGCATGATGCTAAGACAGATCCCAAATTAACCCTGCCAAACTAAACAGTTTAGTAGTGGTGACTGTTCATAACTATGTAAAAGAAAAAATTGATCTTTCTGAAAATTACATGAATTTTGACTATCAAGAAAGCTTCTCAAAATTAATTAAAATTTCTTTTGATTCCTTTAACATTTTTACTATACTTTAAATTGTGAAGTTGGAGAGTAGCTTATATACTGAAGAGCCTTCCTATCAAAATAAAATCTACAATCACACAGTAGCTTTTAAAATTCTAAATCAATAAACACCACCCCTCCTGACTGCATGGACATCTCTTCATCCTACCTTTACGTATACATTTCCAACTAGATGATCTCCAAGGTTATCACAAACGTTCATCTCCTCAACTTCGCCGTATTTCTCCTCCATTTCTGTGAAGACCTCCTAAGCACAAAGCAACCCAGCAGAAGTTTGCAGCACATTACTTTGTAAGTACAGAAATATTGCATCTACCTCTAAGTAAGTATAAAAAAGACCTTCCTTGGAAAAAAGCAAGACCACTTGATTATTTTTTTTTTATATATATTTTGGGGTTTAAAATGAATACTTTCTTGGTCATCTATAAGCACAGCACTATCAAGATACAAAAAAAACCTATGGAAAACACAGAGCATTTACAGAATACACAGGATGCACTGAAAACACAACACAGAAACTCTGATGCTAGCTTCAGGCATTTGTTTTTATACAAATAATTAAGAATACTTAAAATTTATAAAAAAAGATTATACAATCAAAATGCTATGACATTTAAACTGCTGATGTTAAACAAAGACTATTTCAAGTAGTCAAATTAAGGTCAAACTAACCAATGGTTACACCAGGAAATATTTAATACAAAGTTGTATGTTTCATAGGAACACCCAAGGAAATAAGTGGTTTTTCCCTGAATCTGTCTAATTGTGCTATGCACTACATCCATTTATCTTATCTGTGGTGACAAATCCAGGGATACTGTAATGCACCTTTACATACCTCAAAGAACTCATCATAATGTTCCTGCATCTCCACATCGCTCACAGCACCTGCAAAAGTCAAAGAGTCAGATCGATTAGAGCCTGCCAATAAGGAAGGGGAGATTTTGATCAAACTACAAAACAATCTAGAGAGGCCGTCTGGAGCATGAGAGACACCATATAGCATGGAGCTAACTAATAGGAGTATTGCAAAATAAGGATGTGTGAAGAGCTTTGAGTCCCCAAAGTATCTGTCAAAATATTACATTGGTATGATCAAATCAAAGCAAATTTTAATCAGAGCCAAAGCTGTATGCCACAAATTTAAAGGGGAAAAGAATTACTCTCAAATATCACTTAAAATTTAATGTATAGCCCCACTCTCTAACTACCAACAATTTTACCTAAACAGAAGGCAAGTGCTTTGTTACAATTCCATACTTCAAAATATTACTAAAATTTAGTATTCCTCTTCCTAAAGGCAGAAATTTACGCCTACTTCTCCAGCATATCCACTACAATTTGAGAACTCACACTGTAATTTAGCCCGGAATTTTTTTTTTTAATTTGCTGAAAATAGTCATTGAAATGACACACTTTTCTCAGTGCCCTCAATGCTTTGCAACAGAGAGCCATTTTCTAGTTTAAGTTTGAGTGTCACTTTATTTTTCTGTAGTCCTGCAGAACACATTTCAGTGCAAGACAAGCCAGCCTTATATTCCAGTTAAGATTATCTTCATGCTACAAGCTGGACTTCAAAAACGAGTGCTGCTTGCCTGCTGCTACAAAACCCAACATAAGTGTGGCTTATTTTTCAAAGCATTAAATGTATAAAAATGAGTTGATTTCTTTTAAGTCTACAGCACTTTAAACAAGCTGTATACATTAAAGCCATTAGATTAGCTCTTCAGCAGTTAAGTGGTTTATTAAGATCAAACGGAGCAGTTTTACAACAAACCCTGCATTTTATGCTAGAAAAATATGCTAGTGTTTAAAATTACAAACCAGACTGGTTTGGTTAACAGAATGTGAAAGACAAGAAACTGAGCCAATAAAGCTGAGTTTATTCATTTTCAGGCTGGTATGAAAAAATTTTTGGCTAGTATTACCACTTGGACAAACTTTTATGTTTTTCTTCAAAGGCTCTAATATTAACCAGCCACACTCTTTGGAACTGCAGTTCCTGTTCTTCCACCCAGCTCACCTCCACAAGAGGCTAAGGGGCATTTGGTTTATAGTTTAGGCTGACAGTGTTTCTGCATTTGAGACATGTTTGCTTTTAAGAAATTTCTTCTCCCCCTTGGTTATAGCAAATTAAGGTATATCAAACATTAAACCAGTAATTCTAGGCAGTTTAATACTTAACTATATTCCCAAGGCTCTGCCAACATCACTGATAACAGCTTACTAACACCTAAGGATTTTTTTGTTTTGTTTCTAAAGATATCAGACAGGGGCTCTGGGAGCCTCAGTGGGAATTACTACTTTTTACCAGATGTACAAGTGCTAAATTTTTTTTTTGTCAAATTAGGATATCACAGGCAACAGTTAGTTAATGACTACTTCAATGACCTTCTAAAGTGGGAAGTACACATATGCACAGGCTTTACAAACATCCATATTCCAGGGCTAATGGTGTCTGAACCATGACAAGCCCAATTACTAATTAAAATACTCAGGAAAACTACTGCTGTTCCAAACTAAGGTTAATCCTCTACGACGGCAATAGAAAGGAAGACAGTTAAGCAACAATGACAAGGCATTAAATAGCTACCCAAGTTATCCATTTAAAATACATGCAATACTTAAGTAGGGACAAATATCAAAAACCAAGGAGCCAGGAGTTTCAGCAAACCTACTGCTTGCAGAGCTCCAGCTCTACCCCAGGAGGTACAGTCAGGCTCTGGCACACAGCTACTCGCTTGTCACAACAAACTAGAGTTGGATACCAGCATTTACAACACTGGAGGATCTGTGCAGGACTCTTGCAGCTGTAAATCTAAACAGCTCCACAGACCAAACTGCTGTAACTCTGTGCAAATTAGTTACCAGCGCATTGAGAGTTCAGGGAGAGAGTGGAAACACCCAGCCAGAAATGTTTCGGTCTCCTGAAACAGCATTAACTACTAAGCATCTGCAAGGAGAGAGCCTACAAACCAATGGAACTGCTCAAGCATCTAGACAAAATGACACAGCTCATTTACATGTCCAGCTTGATTGTGTGACAAAAACACAAAGTACATAATAGAGCCATTATTCCTTTTAGAAGCAAAAGAGACAGTGTTGACTTTTAAGTTAGTGGCCGATTCAGAGCACTTCTAATCAAATGCTGGTAACTAATCTGAACTAGTCTATAAACCAACAGTCAAAAAAAAAAAGAATAGCCAAACAAAGCTTTATTACCACACAGTAAATACTCACTTCAACAAGAAAGATTAGTTAGAAAAGAACACCGACCCTTTTTTGGTTCTAAAACTTTTTTTTTTAAAATCTTATTTTAATATTGATGATTCAATTACAATGATAAATCAGTTAATCGCCGATCAACAATCCTGGGCATTAACTGCTGCCAGTCTCACAGGAGGTGTGTTTGCTTATGCCCATTTGTATCTCAGGAGGAGTCATTAAATTACTTCATGACCATACCCAAATGCCTTCCCCTCCTCAAAAGTACTTTTAAAAAATACTTGTCTTAGGTAAATATGCCAAATGGCATAAGAATTTAAATTTTCAAAGTACAGAAAGAATTTTAAGCATGCACCCATCCAAAAAGGACAGCTGCCGAAGGGGTTAGTCAGTCATGGTGTGTTCTTCCAAAGTGCACTCCCTAAATGGAAGCTGCATTAACCTAGGACAAATTTAGGAATGCAGTCTGAAAGTTTCAGTTCAAGTTCTCTTAACATTTACAGAGCAGGACATTTGTTCTGGATGAAGTCAATGTGTCACTGTCCTGCTCTTTCTGACAGTGGAACCTAATGGATAGCACAAAACATACAGAAAACCATTCCTAGGATGCAGGCAACTGGCAGGGAGAGAGGTGACAGGAAGAAAGCAGTGCAACCAACACTGCTTCACAGGGGAAGTACAATTTTAACCCTTTTTGATTTAATAGTTGGTATTCAGATTGCCCCATGGTTTTGGGAGTAGGGAGGAAGGTAGTGGGACAAAAAAAGTTGGGGTTTTTTTGTTTGGTTTTTTTTTGTGTTTGTTTTGAACACATGTAACGAAACATGGTCAGTTTGATCTGTTAAACTAAAATGGCAGACCAGTTTAAGTCGACACTGAGCTCTGACAATCAAGCCCAGGGAACCAGTGAAGGAACTTGTATGAACTTACAGCGCAAACCGTCAGCAGACTGGGAAGAGTTTTGAGGGTTACGGTAAATGTTCAAGAGGGCAATGGTCTGAAATACAAAACGCAACAACTTTATATTATGGAAAATAATTTTAACAAGAAACTGGTTTCCTTTAGGGTCGCTTTAGTCGAGTCTGTGCTGAAAGAGAGGTGGTTATTCTCTCCCAAGCAGGAGAACTTGCACTTAGCTGGTGACCTTTCTACATCAACCTAACACTGTAAAGTAATAGAGATCTCATGATACTCCATTATTGTATTCTTAATTTCACTCCATTCACCAACATTACTATAGAGGGGTTTTGCATGATTTCAGACAGCTCTGAAAATAGGTGGTATCCAAATACAGCAGTCACATTACAAGCATAATAATTTGAATTTGGTATTACCGAATGGCTTCTTAGCAGCAAAATCCCAGGAAAGGAAGTAATACAATAATTAGAGCATAACATGAAATCTCCATTTTCCTAAAAAAGTTAAGATGAAAGAAAACCCAGTTTTGGGACT
The DNA here is from genome assembly GCA_013400635.1 of Hypocryptadius cinnamomeus. Lineage (NCBI taxonomy): Eukaryota > Metazoa > Chordata > Aves > Passeriformes > Zosteropidae > Hypocryptadius > Hypocryptadius cinnamomeus. The sequence goes on along the minus strand of VYZP01073476.1, from coordinate 25,331 downwards.
TACCGTACATATATACCTATTTTTTTTTTTTTTTTGGTGTTAAATCAAGAATTTGAGAAATGTCTGCAGTTTAACCCTTTCAAAAGAATGCAGTGTTACTAAGTAACCAAGTTTCACTTTGCAGCATAAAAGGGAATCTGCATCAAGTCCAATTTGTGCAGCCCTTTCTGCACTCAGAATTGCACACATTCCACAAATTCTTGATCTGTGCGCAAGAAGAGTTCCGTCACTTGTCCTGTTTGCAACAGCTTTATGTCAGCAGCTCAGAAGCCAACATTATTTTATCATAATTAGGAGTGGGCTCTTTAACACCATTCTTTAAAAAAATTTCTCCAACTGTGGGACTTACAGTGTGAGCCGTCAGCCGTCTGTGCACTGTTTTGGGGGTTACGATAGATGTTTTGAATCAAGATGGTCTGCGGGGAAAAAAAATAAAAAGGGGAATTCTACTGGCTGCTGTGCATATAATAGACAATTGCAAAGAGACAACTTGTTTGCAAACAGCTAAAAGTCATAATTTATCCTTAAGACTTCCTTTTGTATTTGTAGAGTATCTTCCAAAATTGCATCCAGACCATCATATTATGAAAACAGTTTTAATTAACCACCAAGAAAGAGCTGCGTTTGTCTCAACAGCTATCCTCAAAATGGGAGGTGTGAGGCCCAGTAACCTAAAATGTCACACGAGGTATTCTGGAGATGCCTAAACTTTTGAGACCAGATTCACTACTGCAAGTCTAGGGGGGGGGAAAAAAATAAGTGTTATGTGCACAGCATGTAATACATAATGCCACAGTGTCCAAAATGCTACACCAGACCGTAAGGCCTTTAGGCAACTGCTACATCTGGTTTTGTGCATCAGGGTTTTCTTGGTGGAATTTCTGTTTAAATAATATAATAGCATCATAGGTTCACATGTTTCCGATCCTTCAAATAAGGACAATATCCTTTTAGCCCTTCTGCTTTTTACTTGAAGAATTAGCCCAGGCAGACTTGAAACCTTACATTTGTACCGTTCTTCTTAAAATCAAGTTGTCTGAAAAAACAAACCATGTTTAAGTTAGTAAACTAATATTACAAAAAAATTCCAAACGTCCATATCACTGTAAGCAGCTCAAAAATTGAGATTTGATTACTTAAAATACAAGCTCAATGTTAGTCAGTATGAATGGCAATCCCCAAGTAACTTTAGCTTAGACATTATTATTATTATTAGTCACAGTAAGAATTCAGAGCTTAAAGAAGTCACAGGACCAGCAATGTCACACCTACATACGCCACCCGTTTAACATGTAAAAAAAATACAACTGTACCATCACATTTAAAGTCACACACTTGTTTTATTAGAGGTCCAGCCATACCAACCAAAGCTTTGTGCTTCCATGGCCCAGGTTTAAACTACCTATGCTTTAGCCTACAACTGGAGAGTGCCAGAAACAGGCATCTCGTTAGGGTGTTTCTGCTGATGGGGGGTAATTTGATCACCCTGGATTGTGTGACCTTTCCTAACACAGCTCTTCTGGAAAGTAGCTGCACCAGCAAGAGCTGCACAAGGTTAAACCATTGTGCTGGTAACTTCCCATTAGCAGGATCTCTGTTCTATTTTCTATCACAGCTGATTGTCAACCTGCACACAAATAAAGATTTCTGCAGACCCCACACAGTGCCAGGGACCTGGGAGATGTCACAGCACAGCTGCCAGCACGAGGCTGTGCAGTCCCAGACATCCCTGGATGAATGGGATGTGCCCTGCTGACCCACTTCAGCTGGCATTGCTAGCCAGAGTCTAAAGCAAAGCTAAAGGCTGCTCTGACAGAAAGCTGTAGTTGTGCACTTTTATTGGTAAAAAAAAAAAAAAAAGTAAGGGTTGTGGGGGTTTTTGGTAGGTTTTTGGGTTTTTTTAACTTAAAAGACAACTACTGTAGAAACTCTCTGCTCTAGGAATTTTTTTCATAGTCAATAACCTAAATTTAGGTCTCTAAATAATCAACTGCACTTCATCTTGTGCTCCATGTAGGTCAGCAACATGGGACAGTTTTGAAAATGGACAATACTCTTTTGACATACAATATCTGCATTACAAAATTTTAAAATCCCAGAAGCAAAGAGGTGGTTTTGTTGCTTAAGTACCAGAAGTCCCTATCCACCTGTAACCTTGACATTCTCCCCTAGAAGTTCCCCTGCCCACTCACAGTTTAACTTGATGATCCTAGCTCTGAACCTGTCACGTGGACAGTACTCCCCTCCCTAATTTCTCCCCAAACCAGCATCCGTTCACATTTCTCATCAACTCCGCTCCTAAGCAGATTAAATGAACTTGCAGAAGGCTCTGCTGTTATGTGAACTTTTTCTCTGTAGTTTTAAAACTACTGCAGTTGAAACTGCTGTAGTTAAAAATGCAGTAACTTTCAAAGGCATTATTGCTCATGTACAAAATTCCCAAAGAAATTCATCTGCGTACCTTGACAATCAGCATTGATAGAAAGAAGGAAAAAATACATTTCTCCAGGAATGTAATTTGTGAATATGTACAGCTCATAATAACAATAATGAAAACCCTGTCACTCCCTGCACCTTTTCAAATTTATTTTAATTTCTGGCAGACATGCAGTCACACATCATGTCTCAACAATATCCACTGAGCCAAAGATTAAACAATCTGTCATGCCAATTGACAATCCACCCTCAGGAACCAGGCAAGTTGTTTTCAATAAACCATTTCTTCCACATTCAAAGGAAGTATGCGAGTCACTCTTGAAACTTAAGAGCCTGGGTCAGAGAGCAAATGTAATGACAGAGGAGTCACTTTTATTCATTAATTAGTTTTCTTCTATTGTATGCATAAAAGATTGAAGTTCCCACCTTTGGGACAGGTGGAATGAGCTGCCTTTGTGATTTAAGAACTCTGGGATGGTTTAAGTGCCTGAACACCACTGAGAAGGCACACTCACCTGAAAGTTAGCACTGGTTGGTCTCTACTACAGGCAAGCTTACAACAGCATCGCTTCCTGCAGCCATTAAGGGTGACAGGAGATAATTAGAAATGCTGGGAGAAGTAAATGGAATACCCCCAAAAAAAACCAAATACCCAGATAAACTGGGGCTAAAACTGAACTAATTAATCTGGAGCTTGGTAATTACTCACTTGTATCTGAGAATCTACGTTTTAAAGAAGCCAGAGTATATTTCCACAAGAAAGAGAAAAAAGGGGAAACAAACCTGGCTAAATGTTGGTTTGTTGTGCAACCGAGAACATCGGTCTCCATGGCGACAAGCTCCAATTTTGAAATAAAATGAGCAGTTGACTCTGCAAGAAAAAAACGAATAAGGTAGTTACACACTGGCACAGAAACCATTAATTTGCAAAAAAGCCTATGCCCTAAATGTCTTTATCTTGATGTGGATAAGTAACACAGAAAAAAGCCCACATCAAAACTGTACAGGAAAGCATTCCAACAAACCTGTCCATATTCATTCCTTTTACCCCTAATTTACAGCCAGTATCTGACCAGTTTCCCCCAAAGTGGTTTCATGATTCACCACACACAAGTGATCTCTGTTTTACTCTTCTGCTTCTCCAGTCTTGTCTTTACATCGGTTTCAGTGGGTGATGGGATGGAAAGTAACGAGAAAAACGGTCTGAAAATTGACACTGGGAGCTCGGTGGCTGAGTTGATGCAGCCCCGGGTCCAGGCAATAAAATCTGCTTTAAAACTGACACAGTTGCACCTCTCTCATGTTTTATAAAGCACCTGTTTATGTTATACTCTAAGGGTAACTCAGGCTGCTACCAACACAGTATCCAAAATAATTCAGGGAAGAGAAAATCATGTTACAGAAAGAATACACACCAGCAAAATAAATCCACTTAGTTAAGCCATTTCCATGAATATAATTAATGATTTTTAAGAGCAAGCTGCTTTTTGTTTTAAACCACAAGCTTTTCTTGAATGATCCATGACATCTTGATAATGATCTGGATTTAGAAATGCTCCTGAAACTCCCACAAAAAGGTGTAATTCACATAGAATGATGAAAGAAAACCACAAGGAGTTTAGTTACCTTGACAGGGAAATGCAAAATTCTGAAGGGCAAGAAAACTATTATGGGCTATATATGGGTAAATTAAATATTAGAATTCTCCTGGAAGAAAAATTATTATTCCCATAATTAACACCAATTATTTTCCACAATCCTGTGTAACCAACATCAACTCATGGAGGGGAGAATTATTCAAGTACTAAAGCACATCTGATCTCTAGCAAAGCATTCTACTGTAAAATTGCAACATGCTCACTCTTCATTATGTTTTTGAAAACAAACACTTAGCATGATAAAATACTTACTGTCTTTTCTGAACTCTAACCTGAAACAAAAAGAAATACCTAACTACAAAATTTCCAATAGTGCCTCCAACTTCAGCACCTTCTGGAAGGTTCCGTTTGCTTTTTTTAACAGAAAACAAGAGCTGCACAGGAATTTCATGCCTGATTAAAACTCTGAAACTGTAATGCAATAAATTCCTATGTATCTCCTTTGTGTGAAAGGATGCTACAGTAACAGAGCTCAAAAGAGAGGCTGCCGACACTGCTTTCCTGGAATGGCAGCACTACAGAGCAGAGCAGAAGCCCCACGGCCAGGGGCTGACAAGAGTAATTTAGTCCAGCAGCACATCGATGCCCCCTTTTCATTTTTACGAGTGGAAAAACACGCCGGTTTGGTCAGGCCGATGGTGACCAAATTTTCGTTAGGAGGGTTTTGTGTGTGTGCTTCCAACAACCAGAGAAACTAGAGGCGTTCCCGGACGCGTGGAAGGCTGCAGGCAGAAGCCTGTAGGATCAGGATGCAGCAGTCGGGGAAATCCTCCGCACCCTGGGGAGGGGGGAGAAATAACCAGTCGCTGTCCTTGCAGCAGAGCGGGAGCTCTCAGGCTGCTGCGAGGCTCAGGGACACGAACAAAAGGGGAACAGGAGGAGGAGGAGGCGCTTTCTGGCAGGAGGCGGCGGGAAGCTCCGGCACCCAGCGGCCCCNGGGTGCCGCAGCCGCGGGAGCGGCGCGGGGAGCGGGGGAATGGGGCCACTCACTTGTCCTTCTCGGTGCCGAAGATGGAGGCCAGGTACTCCGCCATCTCCCACCGCCCGCCCGCCCGCCGGACCGCCCCGGCGCCGCCGCCGCGTCACA
>VYZP01073476.1:0-20080 GCA_013400635.1 Hypocryptadius cinnamomeus | reverse complement strand
CGTCACAGCGACCGCGCCGGAAACGCTGCGCTGAGGGAAGGGCGGGGGGGAGAGGAGGCGGGGTCCGCGCCACACGCGGGGTCGCCAAGGCGCGCGCGCAGGGGTAGCGGGGCGGGGCCGGGCCGGGGGCGGGATCTCCAGGCCGCGGGTTCGAGTCTCGCCCCCGGCAGGGGCTGAGGGGACGGAGCTGTCCGGGGGTCGTGGCTTCCATCCAAGTGCTGGAATAAAGGGATTCGCTCACAGGCGGGGTGTGTATGTATGTGTGTGTGCACGTTCTGAAGGGGTTTAGATTTAAAAAAAACCACCGAAACCTTGCCTCATGGTTTCATGGAGTTACAGGCCAAAAGCTGCAAGGCTGAACCCTGTGAACTGAAATTTTGCAACGGAGCACTCCAGTACTGTACATCACTGAAAACCGCATCAGGAAATAAATGTGCTGGTTCTGCTGATTCAGAAAACAAGACTGAGCGCTCAGTGTGAGACAAGTGAAATTAATCTCAGATGTTTTGCAGTTCCCTGAAGCAGTAACAAATCCACTCCATAGAGCTCACAGCTCCAGCTGGACTGTTCACAGAATCATGGAATGCTTTGGGGTGGAAGGGACCTTAAAGACCATCTCATTCCAAGCCCCTGCCATGGGCAGGGACACCTTCCACTATCCCAGGTTCCACTCCAAGCCCCATCCAACCTGATGTCTCCTGCAATTCCTGATTTGGTTTGAGCTGTGACCTGTCTCAGGACAGGGACAGACACTGCTCCATGTCCTGCCGTGTTCTTTCTGTGCTCTTTAGGGATGTAAAGCTCAACTGCTCCCTGCTGCTCCCTGCTCCTTCCAACAAACTTGCACTGATTTTTGCTCCAATATTGTTCTTAAAGCCTTCAGCTGAAATATGTCGAAATACATTTTTCCTGGGGAATCAAGACATGTTTTCAATATTTGAAACATGCTGGGTTATGTGGTGGTGTGAGTCAGGGGAAGGGATCTCTGCCTGGCATGGTAACAGCAGCCAGTCTTTTTCCATGTTTCTTTTTTTTTAATACCTATCTGTAAATCTCAGGTTAGTGATTTACTGTGGGTTACTCCCTGCCCCAAATTGCTCAGCTCTGTTGGGTTAAATGCTGCCACAGCTCCTCCTCTGTTTTGCTCTGCCTCCTTAAGGTCCACTGTCATCAATCCAGGACAAAATGGTGACACCCAGATCTGGTTTGGAGATAAAAGGGCTGAGAGGAAAAGTGAGGAGAGAAGCAGCTGGTTTTAAGAGAGTAGGAAAGGCAGAAAAAAAAAAATGTGAAGCAAAAGAAAGCAGTGCTTGGATACAGAAAAAATATTAAAACAAACACAGAAACTCATCCAGGGGGGTCAGTACATGAAGTACTTAAAGCATTCACTGGAAAATAGCACTTTCTTGTTGGCAGTGCCCAGAACTATGTGCTAAATAGGGTACCTGGGGTTCCAGGCCAGTGCACAGGACTTGGTTTCTCAGGATAAAGGGATTTCGCTAACAGTGCATATGCAGTGATAATTACTGACCCACAGCCAGCAAGCCCTTTGAACAATTTTTCCAGCTCTCTGCTTGACACCTTTTGGAACAAGGCACAACTGTGAGGAAGGAGAACCAATTTAAGATATAATGTCAAAACAATATTCTGAGAAGGCAGCCCGTGTACATTAGAGCAGAGCTGTAGCTGGTAGCCTCATCTAATCTCCTTGCATGCCTATACTTCACTAATCACTAATCACGGTTATATAAGCAGATCTTTGATAATATCCTCAATTATAGCAACCCCAGGAGAGGCTGCACAACACAGCAGAGGGAATGGGGAGGTTTTTGGAGCTGTACCTTCCACATGGGTCTGGGGGAGGACTGGCTGTGGCTTTGTTCCATCTCTTGGGGCAGCACTGGTGTGAAGGACTCTGCCACCAAGCACATGGGGCAGAGCCTGGCTGGGGTCCCCAGGGGAGCCCTGGCCCTGTCAGTGCTGTGAGGACACTGCTCTGATGCTGTGGCTGAGGTGCATTGGAGCAGCCTGGCACCAGGAGCAGTCCCTGGGGCTGGAAGAGTGGCAGGGAAGAGGAGATGCTGAGTCAGAGCCTTGGAGAGGCAGCAGTGCAGACACTGCAGAGCGTGGCTGAGGGATTTGTGTGTCTTAGGGAAGCTTTTCCTTGGAGAGGCTTTGAGATCCAGCCCCTGATTAGGAACACTGCTTATTCATTATCTGTTAGGGAGAGCTTTGCAATTGTAAACAGGAAAATTAATAAAGTTGCAGGGCTTTTTAAGTTCAACACAATATTTGGTGTGATTAGAACTTTAATCTGTCAAGCTGCTGTGCAGTCTGGGGTCAAGGCCATTGTGAAAAACGCCAGTCACTTGTTTTTAAAATTTTTAAAGTTTAATAGTAATAAAATGGTTATAAAAATAGTAATATAATTAGAGTAATAAAAATTTGGACAATTAGCATTAGGACAATACGAGACAGTAAAAAAGAGTTATGGACAGTCCGGGTGCCTCTTTCTGGGCAAAATAAGCCTAAAAAAGGACACATGTAAACAGAGGATTAACCCTTAAAAACAATAGCCTGGTGCATATTCATACAGCTCATCCATGATGCATAAATTCCATTCAAACAAAGGATTCTGTCTGGTAGTGTCAGCTTCTTCCTCTGAATCCTGACGGCATCTTCAGGGCTGAGCAAGGTGGGAAGAAGTTAGTTTCTTCTGAAAATTGAGCAATAAATTCTCTTTCTCTGAAAGACTTGGGTGTCCTGTGGCTGCTATCTCAGTGCGAGTCCTCTCTTTAAAAAAAGTATCTCACATAGCAGAGTTTCTATTTTAACATTGTGTTATAACCTAAAACTATATTTATCACACTACTTAAGAAAATTAATACAGCATACCTTTCTAACATAACACATATAATATTCATTTTAATATTTGCAAAAAGCCAATCATAAAATACACATTTTTCGTAGCCATCATTGTGGCAGTTGCTGTTTCTAAAAAGCCCTCTCTCCTAGATAAAAATGCCATCCTCCCCCCTTTACAGGGGAGACAGAGAGAGCAGGTGATTTTCCTAAGGTCAAGGTGGACAGGAGATGAGCAGAATCAGGGTCGGAATTTAGGGATAGCCTCGTTGGTTCTGATGGAGGGTTCACCAGGCTGCACATGCAGTCTCCTTGCTCACACACGAGGCAGCAGGACCTCTTAGCTGGCTGTGAGGGTGAGTGCCCTGGCAGGGGACAGAAAGAGGAATATTCTGCACTCACTGGTGAGCACTGGTGTGTTTGTGGCCTCCTCTGCTTCACGACTCAGTGCACAAGTAACATCTGGTGCCCACAGCTGCAGCTTCACTTCTGGCTCCTCCAGAACCACTTCTTGATTTTTCTCTTTTTACCCCATTGTTAACACTCTCCTTATCTGGGTGCACATCACTTGTTTTCTCCCTGTTCTGCCCTCCCATAGCCCTCCAGCCCCCCTTGCTAGGCAGGAATTCCAAGTTTTGTTCAGGATATGTGCTAGCCAGGCCCAGAAGAGATGTCACTAGAGACTGTAGTGATACCAGCCTGGCAGGAGAGCTCTAAAACCATGTAGGTGTTTTTTCAAGGTGAATCCCATCCCTTGGCCTCTCTCTGTGCTGATCCCTGTGCTTTCCCCAAATGTGGCAATTGGGCAGCATCACTGTGCTGTGGCCATGGGGGATGGCATCCCTATTCACCAAGAAAAGAAGAAAAACCCCTTTTTTTCTGCTTTCAGTGTGAGTGTAATCCTGGTTCTCCTGCCCCAGACCCCCTCTCCCAGCCTTCTGAAGTGCTGCCCAGGGCTGTCCCTGATCCACCTCCACACTCCGAGGGCCAAAAGGATTCACTGGAAAATAAGCAAAGTCCATCTCATAAACAAACCCAGCTGCTCCTTTGAGGGAAATTCCTCTCTGGGCTGTCCTGGGCAGTTTGGATGAAGCATTTTGTGGGAGCAGCTGATGTGTTTTGACTTTTCTGAGTACTCTTTGAAAAATTCTCCAGGTATTGCTTGCTTGCTGCCCTGTGGTACTTTGAGGCCAAGAGGACCCCAAGGCAGTGAAAGGAGAGAATTTGGTGGAAATCTCTTATTTCATCTCTCCTCCAATGACTTGTCCAGTGCCCCTGAGCCCATACAAGCTCTTTGCACAGTGTGGTTGTTTGAAATAGCTTGGGTTTTTTGGTGAGGAAGAAAAAGGGTCAGAGTAGATGATTTTCGTGAGTGCTCTGGCATTTGGCCAGCAGTCAACCCACTACACACAGGAAAGCAGCTTGCAGATCTGCTATACCCATCCCATAATTTTGTTTGTTTTCAGCCTGTCTTCATTTGGTTGTGGTTTCCTGGTACAGCAGGGCCTTGGCTCACATGGGCTCAGCCCAGGTACAAGGGGCAGGTTTCCCTCCACCCCTCCCAGATCTTATTTTGTTCCATCTCCCACACCTGCCTGGCCACATTTTGAATGCATTGAAGTGGCTCAAATGGCCAAGTTAATAAGATGAATCATTTTATCTTGTAATCAGGATGGGGAAATGAAGCTGCACTGCACAGATGGGAGCACTGGAGGAGGAGAGAGGGAAATCATGAAGGATGGGTTAGAAGGAGAGAGAGTGACAGGGAGAGAGAGAGATAGGAAAGAAAGAAAGAAAAAGAAGAAAGAAAGAAAGAAAGAAAGAAAGAAAGGAAGAAAGGAAGAAAGAAAGAAAGAAAGAAAGAAAGAAAGAAAGAAAGAAAGAAAGAAAGAAAGAAAGAAAGAAAGAAAGAAAGAAAGAAAGAAAGAAAGAAAGAAAGAAAGAAAGAAAGAAAGAGAAAGAAAGAAAGAAAGACAGGCTTCTCCCTTTCTGTAGCAGCGAAGTTGTTCAGTTCGAGCCTGTCATGGGACTGCACCCTCACTGTGGAGCTTTTTTATCAGCAAATCTTAAATCTAAAAATAGCAGGTGTTTCTGCCAGAGAACCAGAGCAGAGGTATCAGGGAAAGTTGTTGTAGGAGGGGCAAAAACCTCCTGTACATTCCCTTTGCTGTCTGCAGTTGAACTCTGCTCATAGCTCCACATTCACAAAAAAAGGGATCGTGCCAGGCTTATCCTGAAATATATTTACAGAAAATTCTTTGTTTAGGGACAGAGCTGTAATAGATGAGTAATGCAATGATTGACTCTCACAATTAACAGACAAATATCATGTATATAGGTTAAGAAAGGTTTTATAGATTTATAGTTATGTTTTGCCCCCTTGCGTTGTTATCAGGGACAGCCGGGGTTGGGATATTTGGGAGGGTCAGCTTGTCACCGTGGTGACACCTGAACTCCAATCAGGATTTCAGGAAGAGATCTCCACCACTGGACAGCGAAGAAAGAGTCAATGGACAGAATTTTGGGAGGGGTTAAAGGCTTAAAAGGCGAAACCTCCATTGTGTGGGTGGGCACATGCTGGGGAAAATCTTTTGTTCCCGGCGCCGTAACCCTTTGTCTATTCAGTCTTCTCTTGTATTTTCGATAAGGTTTAATAAACCTTTCTAAAATTATAAAAAATGAGTAACTATTTCTCACAGAGCCCAGCTGTAACAGAAAGCCTGCAGAAAGGCAGGGCACCCTACACCCCCAGCAGGCTCACTGCTGAGACAAAGCCTTCCCAAATCCCCTGGGAGCTGCCCTGGCCAGGCGAGGGGAGGAGGTGCAGGTGAACAGGCTGTGGTACTCAGGCACTCCATGGGGGCTCTAAAGCTTTTCTGCAGCGCTCTGCCTGTGCTTTAGCCAAGGAGCAGCCTGAGGTGTGTGCCGGACCCCTCCTGACGGCAGAGGTGCTGCTTTCTGTGACCCGCACACGAAATAATCGAAATAATCGCCGGCTCGGGAGGCGCGGGGGATGCTCGGGAGGAGCCGCAGTTCCAGAGGGATGCAGGAGCTTCCCATTGGCTTTGCTGGGGCTCCCTGCGCTGGCATCGGCTGGAAGGGCTCAGAGCCCGCAGCGCTGCCAGTCCTTGGCAGGAGCTGAGCCGGGCATCGTCCAGGGCAGGTTTCCCACCGGGACCCTGCTGAGCACCATCCATGGGGATGGGCACCGAGGGGACAGCAGAGCCCAGAGCAGGGCTGTGAGTGAGCCCTGCGCCCCAGGAACAGGAGATTTGCTTCAACGGGATGGTTTCTGCAGCTGCTGCTGCCCTGTCCTCACCAGGAGCCCTCTGAGCAGCAGGGACACATGGGATGTAGATCCCACAAGGAATTTTATGCCTCTATCTCTCTTGCTGGCGTGTGAAACAAGGTGGTAAGGGTTGTGCTGCCTGCATTCACCTCAGTACCGAGGTGCTGGGCAATGCCAGGGGGGCCTGCTGTGTCATCTTGGAGCTTGTGGGTCCTGGGGAAACAGAAGATGCTTGTGAGGGGACCCAGGTGTGGGATTCACTTAGGGGCAGGAGGGAGGGATAACTTTGGGAAAAGCTGCTGGCATGGCAGTCCTTAGGAAAGCGTTACCAGACCAGCCTGAGTTCACAGAATTCACAGAATGACCAGGTTGGAAGAGACCTTAAAGACCATCGAGTCCAACCCAGCCTCAACACCTCAACTAAACCCTGGCACCCAGTGCCACATCCAGGCTTTGTTAAACACACCAGGGATGGTGACTGCACCACCTCCCCTGGCAGCCATTCCAGAACTTTATCACCATTTCTGTGAAAACTCTTTGCTGATATCCAACCTGTATTTCCCTTGGTGCAGCTTGAGACTGTGTCCTCTGGTTCTGTCAGTTGTGAGGTGACATCTCCTGGTGCAGAGAGAGAAGCAGGATGGTTACAGCCAGGCCCTGAGAGGGGATGGGAATCCCCTCACGAGCTCGTAGAGTGAAAACAGGACCCCCTTGCTTTGTGTGGAGTGCCTAAGAAAAGCTGTGGTGTGTGAGCTCTGCTCTCCTGGCTCCCAGCAGCATCCTTCTGGAATCCAGAGAGCTCCATGGAGGCTGCTTGGAACCCCTCCTGCTTCCCCAGGCAGCCAGAGCTGGGCAAGGAGACTGCAGTTTTGCCATGGGGTTTTGTTCAGCTCCCAGGGCTTCCCTCTGCCCTGCACAGCTGCCCTACCCAGGTGTCCCTGCTGTGGTGTGCTCATCCTGCCTTCACACCAATCACTCCCAACGTGAGCAGGAGATGAGGGCCAGTCCTGCTCAGACTGTTCCTGTGATGTGAGTACACAGATGTGCAGCAGGCAAACCTGCACGAGGGGCTGTTTGTGGCCTTAGCTACCACAGGCGAGGAGTTACACCTGTAAAAGGGATGGCAGTGGAAACCTGCCAGCAGACAGGCTCAGGGGGGCAGCCTGAGGTGAAGCCTGAGCCCAAACTCTCATTTCTCCACTGCCAGCATCACTTCTCAGAGCCAGGTAAGCTGCTGATGACCTGAGCTGAAGCCAGGCTCTGCTCTCTGCACCTCACAGGCACCTTGCAAAATTTTACCCGAAGTCAAGCTGCTAATTTTCAAAGCAAGGAGCTCTAATCCTGTGAAAATATTATTTCCAATTATGCCTTGCAGGATGGCTGATGCAGATCTAATCGATCTGTTTAGTCAGCCCTGTGAAAGCACAGGCATCAAAGCTGCTGGCTCTGACGCAGCCAGGAGCTGTGGTGTCTCATGTGAATTCTTCCCATTGTTGTTTTAGCTCTTAATTTCAGGGCAATCACTGCAACAACAGACTTTGCTGCCACCTGACCAAGGAAGCAGTGAGCTTCAGGGGGAAAAAAAAAAAAAAAAAAAGGTCAGTGTTGTTGCTAAGCTATATAGTCTTAAGGCATTTTCCAGGAGCTTAGCAAGAAGTAAATGTTCACAACACCCAGCAGAACTGTGTTTTTGCAGAGCAGGGCCCAAGATCAATAGTATTTACAGCACTGGTTTTAGCACTGTGAAGCAGCTCTAGCTGAAGAAACACCAGCTCGGGAAGTAACACTTGGGGTGTGAATCTGTTACAGGAAGCCCACGCAGCACTGCGTGGCTGTTGAAATGTCCTTTGGGTGTTGCACCACCTGGGTCCTGGCAAGGATCTCCTGTACTCTGGATTAGCAAAAGACAAAGGGAGCTTCCCAGGAGCCCACTTGTGGGGTTAGATTTCAGAGCAGAGCAATACTGGATGCTGGAGTAACACTAGACAACAGTTTCACCACAAGATTAAAATCTGTTTAAAACAACCACAAGCAAGAGCACTGGTTCATGTTAACTTTGTTGGTATGAGAGAGCTGGAAGGTGACTGTCACGAAGAAGGAGCCTGAACTCTGCTAGAAGGCAGCTGAAGACACAGCTGGCATGAGGCTACTCAGCCATTTAGCCCAAATTAAACAGTCTCCCTGTGCATTCATTGATGCTGTTGCAAGGGTTTTTTACCACTGCACCTGGAGCAGCTTTCCTGCAGCCCCTGGCACTCGCTGGGCTCAGGTGTGCACTGCTGATTTCAGTTCTCTGGACCCTGTGCAGGAGCCCAGGCAGCTGCTGGCTCTGGGCTGGCAGCTGCCAGGGGACCTGGGGTCCCTCACCTCAGCTGCCCACACCTCGCTCTCCCCAGCTCCCAGACTGCAGACACCCTCCAGGCTGATCCCAGAGAGATTCCAAAGGGAGGCCAGGATCACTCAGGAGACTTTAGAACCATAGTGAAAAATGTGTATTTTATGACTGGCTTTTTGCAAATATTAAAATGAATATTATATGTGTTGTGTTAGAAAGTTATGCTGTATTAATTTTCTTAAGTAGTGTGATAAATATAGTTTTAGGTTATAGCATAATGTTAAAAGAGAAACTATGCTATGTAAGATACTTTTTTTAAAGAGAGGACTCGCACTGAGATAGCAGCCACAGGACACCTAAATCTTTCAGAGAAAGAGAATTTATTGTTCCATTTTCAGAAGAAACGAACTTCTTCCCGCCTTGCTCAGCCCTGAAGATGCCATCAGGATTCAGAGGAAGAAGCTGACACTGACCAGACAGAATCCTTTGTTTGAGTGGAGTTTATGCATCGTGTATGAGGTGTATGAATATGCAACAGGCTATTGTTTTTAAGGGTTAATCCTCTGTAAATGTGGGTCCTTTTCTGGGCTTATTTTGCCCAGAAAGAGGTATCCAAACTTCCATAACTCTTTTTTATTGTCTCATATTGTCCTAATCCAAATCATCCAAATTTTTATTACTCTAATTATATTGCTATTTTTATAACCATTTTATTACTATTAAACTTTAAAAATTTTAAAAACAAGTGACTAGCGTTTTTCACAACCATGGTGCTGCAATCTCAGTGAGCTGATCTCACAGGTCCCAGTGAATTTGCCAGGTCTCATCTACCCCAAAAAGGGCCTGAATTTTATTTCATTACTGTCCTTACCTAAACAAGAGATGAAAGTGCTGAAGATGCAGTTAGACTGGAGGGAGCCTGCAGCAAGGGGCTCCCAGGAGCCACCTGATTCCTTGCCTCTGCTTGGGATCTCTCCATAGGCCTGACACACCTCTAGGGAAGAAGTTGTTAACCAGAGGCTGAAAGTGGCTGGCTGCACCCTCACCTGACACCAAATATTAGACATTATTAAAAAAAAATAATCAGTTGTTGGCCCAAGAAGCGTGTGCATTAACTGCAGTTTTTAAAAGCCCAGTGTAAAAGGAGTTCTTTTGAAGGAAATGGTATCTGTGGTGTGTAAGCAGGTTTTTCACCAGCTTGAAGTGGATCTTGACTGGACACAGCAGGGAGTTGTGGGCAGTGGCTCCATGTCCAGGCTGGGACAAGGGCTGTCCCTCAGGGCTCTGCCTTGGCCCCGGGGCTCTTGCATGGCTTCCCCAATGACACAGACAGCAGATCCACCTCACCCTCAGCTCATCCTAACCCTTCAGCAGAGGACAGGAAGCTGAGCAGGGCAGGAGCACTATGGAAGGATGAGGCTGTGCACAGGGACCTGGACAAGCTTGACAAATGGGACCACGAGAACCTCATGAGGTTCAATACGGCCAAGGCCCGGGTGCTGCACCTGGGCCAGGGCAATTCCAGACACGAGCACAGACTGGAAGAAGAATTTACTGAGAGCAGCCCTGCAGAGAAGGACTTGGGAATGGTGGTGAACATGAGCTGGCCATGTGCTCTGGCTGCCCAGAAACCCCCCATGTCCTGGGCTGCAAAACAAGGGGGGTGTCCAGCAGGCCAAGGGAGGTGATTCTCCCGCTCTACTCGGCCCTCACGAGACCTCCCTGCAGTGCTGGATCCAGATTTGGGGTCCTCAGCAAAAGAAAGTCCCATTGGAGCAGGTCCAGAGGAGGCCACAAAGATGATGCAGGAACAGGAGCACCTTTGCTGTAGAGACAGCTTGAGAGAGCTGGGGTTGTTCAACCTGGAGAAGGTTCTGGGGAGACCTTATTGTGGCCTTTCAGTATTTAAAATGAGCTCATAAAAAGGAGGAAGTCTGATTTTGTATATGAGAAGATAGTGATAGGACAAGGAGGATTGGTTTTAAACTAAAAGAGGAGAGATTTAGATTAGATATTGGGAAGAAATTCTTTGTGAGGGTGGTGAGACCCTGGCACAGGTTGCCCAGAGAAGCTGTGGCTGCCCCATCCTTGAAAGTGTTCAAGGCCAAGTGTTCAGGCTGGATGAGGCTTTGAACAAACTGGTCTAGTGGAAGGTATCTCTGCCTACAGCAGGGAGTTGGAACAAGGTGATCTTTAAGTTCCCTTCCAAACCAAACCATTCTGTAATTCTGTGAATGTGTGAATCACCTCCACGAGGTGAAGAGGGATTGCTGGGCTGCCTCTGTGGCAGTCATTAAACCCAACCACTTCCACCTCTGCAGTGGCAGAGCAGCAGCACATGCCCATCCCAACCCTTTTCCATGCAGGCTCTCTGTGCCCTTTGTCTCTCTCAACAAATGGGAGCTGCAGTGAGCACCCTAAGGCAAGATCCATGGCACTTTAATCACCATGCCAATGCCTACAAAACAGCCTGCTTGTTTTTTCCCCCATAAAAACTGCTTTCCTAAGCAGCTGTCTTCACTGGAATGTCATGGGAACTTTGCTGTGTTTCTAGACCAGAAGTGGTCCTAAAATCATGGCTGCAAAAAATGTCCTGTTAGCAGTGCTTGGGTATTGAGCAGGTATATCAGTGCAGGCTCACCTACAGGTGCTGTCTAATTACACATTCTACTAAATAGCTGGATTAAAAAGGTCAAATCCTACAGGCTGTCATTCCTCACTCTGTTTTGATGTGGTAGATAGTGTGTGTGTCTGGTCCTGAGCACTCCTGCATCCAGCTAAAGGTCAGGAAAGAAAAACTTGCTGCTCTGTTCATTTTTCCTGGCGATTCCCCATCTCTGGTCTATCCCTGTGGCCAGTGGAGCACAGAGTGCCATCTGCAGCACAGATCCAGCTTGGGAGAGTGTGTGTGTGCCACTTTTGGGCTAGCTGAGCACTTGGTGCAAAGGTCAGAGCATGCCACATGTGGGAGGACAGGAGGCTCCCTGGGCCTGGATGCAGCAGCCTGAGGAGGGTTCAGGCTGTACCTTTCAGCTCTGGATTCTGTACAATGACTTTTAGGCTGAGGGTCATATAACAAGGCTTTGCTCTGGAGCTGAACTTCCCATTGCAGTTGGAAGGGTTTAGGGAATGAGCTCAGGTTGAGAAGTCATCCTGCATGGGCACGTTAAAGCCACTGCTTACCTCCAAAGGGTGCTGCTGTTCGGAAGATAAGCTGAAGAGGTGTGAAACAAGGCAGCAGCGCCTCTGAAACCTCAGCTCTTTCCTTTGCACCTCCTTTTGTTTGATTGATAACGTGATTTCCCGGCTTCTTGCCTAATTGCTCCAGGTATTAGAAGAATATAGCCCATTTCCTGGGGGCTGCTTAGGAAAATCCAATTGTCTATGGACTGAAATGAGCTGGGAGATGAACACTTTGAACATCAGATGGGATTTAAGGGTAAGAATGAGGCACCTATGTTTGTCCCTAATGTAGGGAATAACAGACAGCTAACAGAGCAAGTCCCTGGAATGGATGAGATTCCTGATTAAATCAGGTCTTCTTGGCAGTTTGGGTGTTGGTGCTTTTCAGAGGTTTGGAAAAGCCTTTTACAGTGCCTGGGAATGGTGACAACGACCCCGCAGAACCCCTTCCAGAGCCGGGCAGATTCGCAGACCCTGGAGCACATTTTGCCTGAGTGCTTTGTAAAGGAAAAGCCAACTCTGCAGTGTGGCAACCTCTGGGAATAGATGTTAAATGGATGTAGAGCATATTGTGATCTCAACTGAAGGCTGCACATTGCATCTGATATGCTGTGAACACACTGGAAAAACTGCCAGCACTACAGTTTCTGGGGATAAAAAGCCCTTGCCAGCCACTGTAAGCCATGGAGCAGCCACATCCAAACCCTTGGAATAACATTCACTGGAGAAGGGCAACGTCCCTTCTGCTTGGTGCTGTCAGGAAGATTAATCCACAAACATCAGAGGTTTATGTCCAGAAAGGAGGCAGAGGAGTCCTTTTACTTTATTCGAATAAAGGGAGAGGCCATGGGGCATTCCCCTGGGGTCTCTCAAATTTTTGGAGGATGCAGCCTCCTTTTTATCCTAATTTCCTGGCTGCATTTCCCTTCTCTCTTTCCCCATTGGCTGAGGTACTTGAGAGGTACAGACTTCCCAGAACACCTGATACCAGAGATTTCCCTCTAATGTACAGCCCTCCCTTTGAATTTTTAATTCTTTTGGAATTTAGGGGTTTTCCTCCATTGTTTCTTTCATCTTTCAATGTCCAATTTCATTTATCAGCAAACCTAAAGTTTATTTGTAAAAGCAAATATCTTCTTCCATTCATCAACCAGTGGAATCCTTCCCATTGTTTCTTTTATCCCTCAGTACTAGTTTTATCTACCAGCAGACCCACAGCTTGTTTGTAAAGACAAAATCTGTCATTCCTCTCAGTGTGAAGACTTTTATCACACGTCCTTACAAGGGGTGCACTTCTACTCACATGGCCTGGAATTCTCAGGTTCTGGAAATCCCAGAGGGACAAATGCAGTTTTTGGGAAGGTTGTCCTCATTTTTTTAAAGATACATGCCAATCTTTTCTGATGTTTTATTGATCACAGCAGGTATTCTCTTGGCTGATTCTTTATTTCTTCAGCCAAAGTGGATCTCTGCAGGTTGAGATAACCCATCCCCCTGGACCAGGGCTTTCAAATAAAGTGTCTCAGCTGCAGCAGTGCACAGTGGCTGAAGGACTGGCTCATTCACAGTTGCAGCCTCTTGAAACTCTTGTCTTCAGAAAAAAAACCAAACCCAAATTCCAGAAGAAGGTGGTGCATGAGAGGAGAAACAGAGTGCACAGGGACTGCCTAGGTTTAGTGGTTTGTGTTGGAAGAGCAGGACAAAGGGTGCTGTGTGTCAGAGTGAGTTGTGAGACTCTTAGGGATAATTTAATGTCTGCCTTCCTTCTCTTATCCCTCCTGGAGCCCGAGCCAGCTTCCAACACTGGCTGGGACAGGAGGAGGATGAGCACAACAGGGACACAAAAGCAGTGAAATCTTCATGCCCCTCAGAGAATGGTGGCATGCTTCTAACTGGTTTGGGAAGAGCAGGCAGCTCTTTAGAAGCACCAACTCTTTTAGGAGCCCTGGAACAGGTCTGTAAAGCAACACAGACCCAGAGGAAGGCTGAACAGCACTGGCAGGTTTTAATCACTCCACAGCACAGAAATGCACAGATTTCCTGGTGAATATAAAGCTAGAGAGTCAGAGTGAGAGTGAGACGAGGCTTTGGAGGTAGAAAGGGAGGTTGAACACAATCGGTGGCACAACAGTGGATATCACTGAAGGAGAGTTACCTCTCAAATCTCTCTGTGTGGCTGCAGAACATTCCTCCTGTTGAGCTCTAGGTGGAGAAAGAACACCAAGCCTTGGGCAGCCAACTGCAGTTTCATTTGCTCATCTGCCTGAAAGCTATGAGAAGGCTTCAGAACCATTCTCCTCCATCCACAGCTTATCATAAAGTGCATTATTCAAACATTTGTAACTGAGGGCACCCTCTTTGGGTCACTGAAAAGCCCCTCTGTGATCTGCAGGTCACTGTGTCAGCCTAGGAGGTGAGAAATGTTATTCAAATACCTTTATGTTTGCATGCTGAGAGTTTAGATTTGGGACCTTGCATTTAAAAATGATTGTTCTGAATTTCCCTCTGTTATTGCACCCACAGCTGCAACTCCCCTCCACTGCACCACTTTTCCCAGAACTAACATACAAATTCTTTTATTTCTTTTACTCAGCAGCTGCAGCAGGGATTTTTCTGTTTGCTTGTTTTCCCTCACTATATTTGGTCCCCCAGCTATGACCTTTTGGCAAAATGCATACAACATCTGGGAAGGAAGAAAAAAAAAAAGAAAGTGAAAAGAGGGGTTGTTTCAGACTGCAGATGCCATGACAATCTTTGTCATTTAACCTTCATTATACACAGCAGAGCCATGGCCATTGGTGTAGCCTCAGCAGCACCAGTGATCCCATCTGCTGTGCCTGAGCACAGCACTTTGCTGTGGGTTAAAGTCTGGGAATGTGACGCTCTCCAGTTTGATTATCCCTTAGTCTGCGAGCACGCTCCAGTCTGGCCCGTGTGCTCTGTTTGCCTCACAAGCTCTGAAAGAGACGTCAGGGGGGATTTTGGCTCGTTGTGACTCTTTCCCGTGCTCTGAGGATGCAGAGCAGGCAGGGAGCTGTGGTGAGCAGCAGCTGAGGAGCCCTGCTGGGGTCAGGCTGGGCGCAGTGACGCACGAGAGCCAGGCTCAGCGTTCTGCTCGCCACTCTAATCTTTCCTCCAGTAACCTCCAGCACCTCCTGCTAATGCTCATCCTCACATGAGTGCACACAAATCCAGCAAGAGGATTTGGGAGCAGCTTAGACAAATGGTTCATTAGGGTCTTTTCTCTGCCAAGGGATGGTGTTGTTTTTTTGGTTTTTTTTTTTTTTTTTTCCCTGAGGTTCCCATCACTGAGCTACTGTAAAAATAAATTCTCCAAGTCACCAGACAGCTGCCACCCTAACAGACTTATCTGGCATCCAGGCGTGAGGAACAGGGATCATTATCCCATCAAGAGATGGCTTTTTTTGCTCTCAGTTAGGCTGCTGGATGGGCAGAGTGGGTCCCTGTGAGCCAGATAAAAGCTGTGATTATTTTGTGTTTTTCCTCAGTACGGGGAGATTTGCAGATCCTGTGGTGCTACTCGGGTGCAGGTTCAGAAAGATTCACTCCTGTGAAGAGTCCTGCTCCCTGGAGCAGTCTCTGGATGTGTGCTGTTCAGTCACTGTAGGTTTTCTAGTTTAACTTTAAAGAACCCAGTTATACAGGTAGCCTGTGTGCACACAGAAGCTGGTGGAGAATCGAGTTGGTTTCAGTGTCTGTGGTACCAGCAGGTGTCTCAATACCTGAGTGAGTAACAAGCCTTGCCTGTCCAAGCCCCCTTCATCAGTGTCCCTTAGATCTGATGCTGCCTTCTTGCCCTGTCCACCATCTCTGCAAGCCAGTCTGCACTGACAAACAGCTCAATTCCCAGTCCCCCACTGCACCTGAGCACTAAACAACTACTGCAGCATCACCTGCAATCAGGCAGTTTTTGGAGCTTTCCTGGGTGGCTTAATGACTCATGCAATGATGTCTGCATTCAATGTTTAGTGCTTCCCCTCCAAGCCCTGCTCAGACAGAGAGAGGCAGACTCAAACCAGGGCTGGGTTGTTCACTGCACCATCACCAAGTGGCTGCAGGGTTTGCAGAATGCCTTTTACAGGGCTGCTTGTCCTGATCAGACCACTCTCTTTCCACTGTATCTTCTCTTCCAGTCTTCTTTCCTCCAGACCTCCTCCACCTCCTGTGTCTCCTTCCCCACTACATCACCACCACTTCCCCTGCACCAGCAGATAAAGCCACTTTTCTTTCTGGCTACTCACTCTTCTTCCTGGCTACCCACTCCTCCCTGTATTCCATACTTTCCCAGTGCAAAGGCTGGATATCAATCCTTTGGAGAAGAAAATTCTATATGATCACCCTGCAGTGGGCTCTGTAGGATGATCTGCTCAGTGCAGGAATGCTCATTTGGACTGTGAAGAAATAACCCACATGTAAACAGTCAAGAACACTGGAAGAAAAAGAAAATTACTCTATGGATTCAAAGTGATGGCAAGCTGTGATTTATTTTTGGAGAGGTCTCTCTATCTGAAGAGATTTTTTTTTTTGGAGGTTCACACCAAACCAAGAATGGACATAATTTCTCCTTTCTTCTTAAAAATAGTCAGATTTTAATTCCTCGAGGTGTTGCCTCATTTGCCATAATTATTTGCTTTAGACAAGAAAACATCATGTCACAAACCAACCCTATGCCCTCAAACTCTCTGGCCTGAAAATAAAAATGGGTCTAATTTCAGAGCCAAGGGAATATTTTATGCAGCAGGACAAGGGGCCATGGAAAGCTCAGGGAGATGAGATCTGGCTGCAAGGCAGGGGAACTCTCAGCAGCAAGCTCTGTGGAGTTGCAAGCGAGATGGTTTTATTTAAAGGAAGGACCAGGGGAGTAGAAAGGGCTGAAATTTTCCCTCAGCCAAGTCATTTTACAGGATGATACTCACCTGAGATCTACAGATGGGGATAAGCACCACTGCTAAGCAGCTGTAAACTTCCAAACTTGCTCCTGTCCCTGTTCTCCTGCTCTCTGGGTGTGTGTGAGATGCTCTCTCCACATCTCCCACTCTCTGGGAGCTGCTGCACGCTGGGAAGCAAAGAGCATCCCTCATTCCCTATGTAAATCCATTGATGAAAACATAAAATGCATTGTGCTGCTAAAACTTGCTGAGCTTGTTTGACTAAGTGCCAAGGCTTAGCAGCACGTAAATTCACCATTGATTTGACAACAATGATATTATGTGCCCTAAACACTGATGGGATTTGTTCAGTGTTTAGGATGTGGGCTCTGATGTGGAAAAAAGGGATTGCTAGTAATTTTTTAAGCCTCTTTGGCTGCACCAAGGCAGACTGTTGATATTATATAAATTCTTTAGATAAAATCAATATCAGTCTTAGGATAAGTAGAGTGGATGTTTAACTTTTCCAGTGTACAGCTGAATTGTAAAGCTGACTGTGGATTGCTGTAAACTGTAAAATGAAATTGCTCCATCCCTCTAAAATGGGCAAAAAGGAGATGTTGGAGTAGAAAAAGAATCACAAATGGCAGCAGTAAAACAGATGATTATGCCTTAAAAGTGGTGAGGTGAAGATTTCTTTGTCAGTAGAAAGCCAAAAATGTCCCCTCCATGACTTGTCCCCACTGTGATTGCTCCCTCCCTGGCTCTGGTGTTCAGCAGCTTTGCAGCCACAGTCCCTGTGGGACAAAAGCAATGTCAGCATGAGTGGGGACCACCTGGGACAAACCTTGGGGTACAGGGCTGACCATGCATTAGGCAGGAGCTGCAGAGGAGAGGAAAGGGAGAGTTGTGGTGGTTTGCACCAGGACAAGCTTGGCCAAGAGTCTGGAGGGCAGGGGCTGCTCACCTGCTCCCAGCTGGACAGCTCAGGGCTGTTTGAGAGGCATGGGAATTTGCAGGGTTCTCAGGGATATGCTGGTCTCTTTTTAAAAGGAAAGGAAGCCCAATTTGGTGGTGGTTTTTTGTTTGTTTTTTTGTTTTTTCAAAGGTGCTCAGCATGTAGTGACCCTCCCACTAACTGGCTTCTTTTTTGCTGTGAACTATCCTCCAAGAGTTGTTTTCAAGTGCTCTTTGCTTTTAATAAGAATCACTAATTAATCTAATTTTTTTTAAAAAATAGCACCTGCCATTTCTCATGCCAGGCCTCCCATTGCACTGCCCTGCAGCCCCAACCCCAGACAAGCATTGTGCAAACTGCACTGATAACGTGGCCTCCCTTCCTCCCATCCCTTATAAACTTCAGCAAGATATCACCAGCATTCAGAACTCATCAGGATCACTGCTGTCCTGCTTTCCATGGTGGCTGGTGGGGAGAGAAATGAGTCTCACTGCTGTTAAAATCACCTGCTCCTTCCTCCATCAGCATCCCAGGACCACCGTGGTGGAATGTTTTGAAGCTCCTGGCCATGAGGAACAGAAAATGAGTATTATAAAAAAAAAGCTCTTCCCTTAATAAGAAAGAAACACTCTGTGATCATTTTTAGGAAAAGGTTTTAGTAAGTGGTTAGCAGCCAAAACTGATAACCAGGAGTGAGCCTGCCCTTTGTGCTTGACTGCTTGCATTCTGACTTCTATGACTTCATAATGACTTCTTGCATCCTTTCCAAAGCTTGATCTATGCAAGATTAAGAAAAAACATGGTCTTTTGTTCTTTTCCCCACTCCAGAGCTTTCTTACACACGTTAAGTGGTATTTTCCACCGCAGCAAGAGTTGCAGGAAGAAAACCTGCAAAAAAAAAAAATCACGTTATTATTTACTCTAGCTTCGTGTCCCTCTCATGATCTTGTTTTTGTAACTCATAGATTTCTATGAAGTGGAAACAGTCTGACTGGCATGCTGCAACAATTTTATCATTAAATATTGCCAGAGATTGCTCAATCCCTTATATCATCACTAGACAGCTGACATCTAAACACAGAGGCCCCTTTAAATGAGTATAGTTGTCTTTTGGGGCTAGATATGTGTATTTGAAAGAAAAAGCACTGGGATGCATTCCTGTTTTCCATGAGAACTATCTGAAGAGTTGCATCCTCTGCAGGGTGACAGGGTACACTTGACTTGAGCAGAAATGCAGATCAGAGCAGAGTCTGCCTTTCTTGGCTCTCCTGGGGCCGCAGCAAACCAGCTGGGAACAGGAACCCTGTTCTGTCAGCACTTCAGAATCTCCTACAAACCCTCCACACTCACTGCTGACCAGTCACTACACCTGACCAGTGACTGCTCCACTTCAATATTTGCTTTTTTCTTCACCCTGGGCTTGCACAGAGCTTGGCAAGGGGGTTGGAGACAGCCCTGGGCTTGCTTGGAAATGGAGAGGTGGGAGTCAGTCATGCAGACAAACTGAGAGCAGCTAAACTCAAGCAAGGGCTGTGATTGCTGGTGGCAGCTTTACTCAGGAACGTGGTCTGGGATTTCTTCAGTTTGTCCTGGGCAATAAATATCCTTTACTAAATGTCTCACTCACATGCTGGCAATTACACATCATGGTTTAGGAAGGGATTATTTCAAAGGTAAACTGGACAGCAGAACATTCTGGAGGAATTTCTCAGTTTGACTCATGTTCTAAACTTGCAATGAATCTTTGGGAAAAACTGCCTTTGATGCATTGCTCTTGGATGTGCTCATGACCATATGCATTAATTTTCTTCCACTCCATTTCTACCAACAAATCTCACTGCTGTTGCTCAGCAGGTGATAATGATGCTCAAATGTTGTGTGTCTTGTGAGGTCTGCTCTGCTGAACTGATGCAAAATGATCACTTTCTCTTCTCATACCAAATTCCCACTGGATGGGATTCATCTCAGCAGCTTTGCCTGTCCAGAAGGAGATTAGAATTAGAATTGCCTCCTCAGCTCCCTCCTGAGACACAGACACTGCTGAAAGGGGTCTCATTTCACCAACATGATGATGTGATCTGGAGACATCTGTCCCTCCACTGACTGGACAGGCAGCATGGACAGCTCATCTGAACAGGACACAGAAGGTTTTAGACCATTGGAAATCACGTGTGATGCATCTCAGGAGATTGGTTTTTACTCCAGTGACATACAGGCTGTGTGAAGCCTGCATCAGATAAAAACCCTGTAAATGAAATTTACATTTTGGTGAAATATTTTTGCCCACAAAAGACAAAAATGTCTGCCTAAGACATATGGATATGATTAATTCTAGGGAAAGCCATGAAAATGTAGGTCCAGAAGAAAGTAAAGACATAAAACCACAAAGTTGACTGATGCTTTTAAATTATTTGAGTGTGTGGTGATATACATAAATTCAGATTAAATTCACTTGAAGACATATTTCTCATTTTTCTCTAAAGACCAAATTCTTTTCATATCTCTGAACATACAGAGGGCTCTGGTTCCCTGTATGTTGCCCACTGGCACAGGTTGCCCAGAGA
>VYZP01073475.1:1007-17411 GCA_013400635.1 Hypocryptadius cinnamomeus | reverse complement strand
GTTATTTCTGCAGAGAGGTTTTTGAGGGTGAAGTGACAGTCTGGCCATGATATCTACCTCTATGATCTTGGCATTGCTGACTGCAGGAGAGGATGTGTGACATGGAAATGGCACTGGGCCATAGCAAGTCAGCGTTTGGTTGTTAAACGGCCCAAAATATCTAAATGTAGACCAAGAATACAAGATTTTAAACAGAATGCTGGTGAAAGGCACTGCTTTACTAAGAATACCAACCTTGAACCTTATTCCTAGCATAATACATACCACATATTGCAATTGCTCTTTTTTTTTTAATCTGAAGTGAACCTTAACAGTCATATCAGTCTTTAAGTTATTGGCATCTAGAGGCAAGGCTGAATTTTCAAAATATTTGTAACGCCAGACTCCCACAGCTAAAACAAAGTTGTTTCAAAAATATGGCCCTCAGACTATATAAGGTTATATCAATTTTTCCCCCTCTCCCCAGTGAAGTGTGGCTTAGAAGTCACAGCTGGTGCATTAGAAAAAAGAAATACAGTAAAATGTATAAAATATACTCTCATTCATATTTTCCTAGAGGCTCCTTGGTTGTTAATTGAAACTTTTGTCTACTTTATTGAACAATAAAAGTGACAGAAACTACTCTCAGGTGTCCTTCAGTATTAAAAAGAGGATAAAGGGTTCCTAGAAAAGGTGACAGAAATTAATGTGGTGAGCCCAGCTATCAAACATTTTGATATGTGAATTGCCTGATATTTCTATAATGCCTTCTTATGATTGGAAATGTTATCGCTTCTATTGAATCAATAGAAAATGTTAAAGCTCCGTGGTACCCCAATTACAAAATAAAGCTAGAAGGTTAACATCTGGGACCAGCAGAGATAGAAACAATTTCTATTGTCATACCTTTCTGACAAGTAAATGTCAGAAACATAACACCTTCCGCCAGTCTCAGTACCGAGTACATGTAAAAGAGTGATTGCAAGGCAGTCTCAAGTCAAATCACCTGTCATCTCAGTTTTGACATGGAATTACTTTTGTTTTATGCATCTATTAACCTTGAACTATCAGCATTTGTTTTAATGTTCTGGTCTGAAGTGACCTAAATGTACTTCTTTAATGCACTTACTGCTGTAGCTAAAAGGGGGAAAGAACAAGGGGGAAAAAATCCTATTAAGAGGGGGTGGGTGAAGCTGTCTATGGCTTCTGTGGCATCACTGGGAGAGCAGCACCCTATTTCCCAGCTCCTCCCTAGGGGTAAAAATATCAGAAATTCACCTGGAAAAAAAAATATGGGGAGCCCAAAAGCATTGGTAGCATCTTGAACAATATGTTTCTGGCCTACAATCTGATGCTGTATATCCCGCTTTTCCTCACGCCAGGGTTTGAGGGAAGGAGGAAGGAATGTTGGAGGATGCAGAACTCTCCATATATTGCAAGACAATCAAAGATCTCCACGTTCCCAGGTGTGGTAATGGCTGAGACATCACATCACTGTCAAAAAATTATGTCTGAAAAATTGCATGTCCAATCTAAATTCTGGAGTCACATAAAAATATAGAGATGTTGGTGGTCTTCTACAACCAGGACAGACCAGAGGAGTACAGTGTTCTCTGGATATTAGAATATGAGACTTTAAAAATTACACTAGATAAGCTTTTTTGAGATTTTCATCAGTTTCCACTACAATAAAGATTAAAAAAATGGTTTGAAATTACCCATGACATTCATCCCTAAGCAAAGAAGAGAAAACATTTTCACTTGTAAGTTTACACTGTACCTCCCAGCTTAATTTCCCTGTAGTGCAAAGAAAGAAGGGTGTCCTTGACCCACCAACTGAACAAATTATGAACACATTATGAACAAATTATGTCCCAATTAACAAATTATGTGTTGGTTGGAACAGTTTATTCTTAAGGAGACATAGTTTTGAGCTCAGCTTTGGAAACTAACTGCCTACAAAAATCCTTTCTATTGGAAGATGCAGCCTTTTGATCCTCAATTTTATCTGGACATATTGCATATTTTTGGGCATGTTTAAATTATTCTTAGAGCTCCTATTGCCACAGTGCTTGGGAATCCCATACACTTTAATGTGGTAATCCTCAAATCTTTCTGAAGGACGATTTTTGTTAGAGGAATCTAAATTCCAGAGGTCTGGTCCATCAATTGTGAACAACAGAAAGATCCAACTGCTTGACAATGACTTTTGGGTACATAAATTTGGAAATCTAGTTTACATAAAAAGGGTCAAATATTTGTACAGGTCAAATATAAGGGGAAGAGTATGAGACAGCTTTTGAAAGCATCGAAGTAGATCAGTGTTCACTTCAAGCTGTCACTCCTCCCTCTGGTGTCCACTCAGACTTGCACATTCAATTATCTTGTTGTTATTATTTGCATGCAAACTACAAACCCTTATCCCCTTCCAGGACTGCTACCTTACACTCCAGAGTAAGAAAATTTTCTCTGCCAAATCATTATATACCGTTATTCAGGGAGCTGCATTGACCCTTGAATGTGTGACTTTCTGGGGTTACAAGAGCTCTTGTCATAACTCTTCTTTTTCTGGGTTTTGTGTCTTCTAAACAAAAAAAAAAAAAAAAAAAAGGGAAAAGAAAGAAGAAAATTAATTTGTTTGGACACCATTCCTGTAATCAGTAGGGGACAAGAATCAACATGAATGGGGTCTCAAGACATAATTTAGGCTCCCAATTATCTAATAACATAATAGGATATTAGGCAAAGAATAACACTGGCTTATTTTCCTTATTGCAGGGTTATCTTAATGAATTCAATAAATTTTTACAAGCATTTAAGGATTCACAATGTTTGGACAACAAAAAACATGGAAATATGTAAACTTGCTACAGCTTGACACCATCATATATTTGTAACTAGCTGCTTTTAAGGCTTCAGAACTCTGTTCTCCAGTGGATAATTTTTATGTAGATTGATTTGTCTTCTGAAGAGATAATCAGGGAGCAGATATATTCCTCTATTTAAGTACATGTCTTTTGGGGAACCCTGTCACCGTGGCACACATGGAGTGGGAAACTTACTTATTCTGTGGTAAAACATAATGTTGTCTAATATTCACCATACTGTTAAATCCAGCATATTGAAACATGGTTTCTCTTTACTCCCATTGAGATATTCTAGCATATACACAGTGTATAAGGATGAAGAATCAGGCCATTAACATAGTCGCAGTTGTAATTGCATTTTTTTTCATACGAAGCTTCAAAACATGAAGTTAGCATCTTGTTATGTGGGTGTGCATTAATAAGCACAATGGGGCTTCATAATAGAGCTTCGAGGTGCTAATGCAGCATGAATTAATGAATTAATAATTGCTATTAATTAAAAATAGAGCAGGATACTAGCCAACAATGCCTGAAAAAAAGTCTTAGCAGTCTCTCTGTCACACCTCACTTGTGGCTGTTTCTAGGGCTTTTGGGCAGACTATGGAAATAAAGTTTGGTTTGGGGAGAAGGAAGAGGAGATGTGTGGAAAAGCAGTACCCTCAAAAAAAGAAAGTTTTTGATGTGAAACAGGAAAAGAAGAAAGTAAAAGACAGTGTCACTGTGAAAACTCCAACAGGGAAAAGGCCCAGATGGCCTATGGAAATGATAAAATTAAGCCTCAAATTGATGGTGATACTAAACTTGGGGCTTGATTATCCTGACAGATGTGCATGCGACTCCCATTGACTTCAATAGGAGGTGTACGTGTGTCACTGATGGGGAAACCAGACCTTAGAACCACTGAGCTGTGTTCAGATAAGGAGAGGAGCAAGAGGAATGAAAATCTCATGGTAAAAACAATGGCTTTAGCTCTGTGCAACAACCCATGGCTGAAAAATTTTGGCAAGCAGGATGTTTTTGGTAATGAAAAGAAATCTCTTTCAAATTTAAAGAAGAGAAAGACTGCTACCTGCTGAAAAACCATAGGAATCCTGTGGAATCCATTCCCTCTTCCACTTTCTCAGCCTCCTTCTCCCACAAAGTGCTACCAGTGCCCAGGTGAGTTTCAATCATTCATGCTGGTGCAAGTGTAGAGTAAGTCTGTAAAAAACAGTGATTTCACACCAGTTTGCACCAGCTCCATTGATATGCAGATCCAGATTGAGGGGTGTAAAGAAATACAAGACAATAACCTAAAATGGCTAAAAAGGGTCTTCTCTGAAAACACGAACGATAATTCTATGATTGAAAGGATGTGAACATTATAGCAACTTAAAGGGCTATTAAGCCAGTTCCTATGTGAATCTGTAGTGTGAATTGTATAAGCATTTGGAATGTGTTGATGATAAAGGGATTCATAAAAGTTGTTATGCTGATTTTATGTTGATGGATGTTAGAATATAAGGTGAGTTATTAACCAAAGGAAAGTGAGACTAATGTTTAAGTGCTGTGATATATGTGTAATTGAAAGCAATTTCTTCTATAGAACAAGGAGATTGTGGGCATAAGTGAAACAAACTTTGAATTAAATGCAGGTGAAGTGGAATCTGTTGGGTTTTCAGAGCCAGAAAACAAAAGGAAAATAAACTTGCCTGCAAAACAAATATTACTACTAGAAATAAATAATTTGCATTTATATAGAAACTCCTATTCAGAAAAAGCCCAAAGCAAGTTACCCACTTGCTAAAGCATTTATAAATAATGCTGTATACACAGACAGGCATATACAATACCTTTTTCTAGGGATCATATGCCTTTCTTGCAGAAATGTTTTCAGTCACATAGCACTTCAATAAGACCAATAAAAAGACTATTTGCATCTTAAGAGGGGAAAGCTGAAGAAGGCAGAGGTTAACCAGCTTTAACTTGATTCTGCTGAAATGAAGAGCACAACTTTGCTAAGAGGAGTCTAAGTAAGTAGAGTCTAGTGACAGCAGTGTCTCTGAAACCAGTGGGAATACTGGTGTTCCCTCTTTTGGCTGGTGAGCCTAAGGTATTCACCAGAAGAGAACATGAGTTCTGCCCTTCAGCTGCCAATGTGCCCACAGAAAATCCCGTGTCTGATTTTCTATCCCCTCACAGCAGTTATCCTGGCTTGTACCTTGAGGAAAACCAGGTGAGTGGGATGCAGTCCTTTGAGATTGCACCAATAGGAATGTTACAGGTGTTGGGGCCAAGCCTTGCAAACATTGCTGTCTGACTGACAACCAGCTGAGGCTGTTTTAGCTGTGGACAGAAGGGGTACTTCAGTCAGACAATCAGCAGCTATGGATCTTTAGTCCCCCTGAATAAATGATGGTGTTGCAGCAATATTTTAATCAGTAAGAATTTGAAGTGACTGGCATAATCATGTCTCATGAGCACTGTAACAATCATGTATTATGTGGGTAAATACTTTGCATACCACCATGTGTTCTGTACCAAAATTAATGGGACCAATTCAGATTGTAAATATCTGTGCAATCTAAACAGAACTTAAACAAGAATTGAATGGATTTGTAGAGATTTACCTAAGTCTGTGACCTAAAATCTTCATATATAATGATGATACTGTATTTTTTCACTGAAGAAGAAATATCC
Source organism: Hypocryptadius cinnamomeus (assembly GCA_013400635.1). Lineage (NCBI taxonomy): Eukaryota > Metazoa > Chordata > Aves > Passeriformes > Zosteropidae > Hypocryptadius > Hypocryptadius cinnamomeus. The sequence goes on along the minus strand of VYZP01073475.1, from coordinate 11,886 downwards.
CTGAATTATTTTCCTCATTGTTTGCCACCATTTAATGAAGGTGATTTTCCTAAAATTTTAGGTCCAATTAAGTTAGTCTTACCACAGAAAACTGGGTTATGGTAGAAGACATATCAAGAAATTCAGGGGGAAGTAACCTAAATAAAACATTTATTCCATCTATACAGAATACAGGGAAAAAATGATAGGTAAGTAATTAAAAAAATATTATCTAAATGCTTTTGTAACAAAATAAGTGGTCTCTTCATTCCACTTTTAATGGATTCTTAAAGTTCTACGTAGTTTTAACAGTTGCTTGAAATAACATAATCCAAGAGGCAGAAAAACATTGATAAAAAAGTAGTGACTTAGTGGAAAGACCAGTTAGATAGTAAGCATTTAACTTCTGCCCTAAGGTTCATTAACAATCAATAATTATATGCTGCAAATCTAACTACTGAAAATTTTGTATATATTAAGCTTTAATTTTAAATTTTTGTTCCAAACACAATTTTTTTTTGTGAATAAAGGGTTAACTTTTTAAAAAAATCTTTTTTGCTTTCTTTCATTTTTACTTCTTCTTATTAAAAAAAAAACAAACAAAAAAAAACCAACAGATGCCCCAAAGCCATTGATGTTTGGATTAGAGCCTCTGGGACTTTTTGTACTTCACTAAGCTATGCTAACAGTTTCTGCCTTTTTTACACACACCTAATTTAATTCCCATTAATTACTTTGTCACTGAAATAATAGATATTGCACTTGAATTGCTGCGTACTGTGTAGGCACTGATGAGTGGGATAAACCTTTTGTATAGTGACACTAGTCAGTGTTTGTTGTAGTGTGCTTTTGTACTTTGTAATACTTGGTAATCGTTCTGGTTTTGTGTCCCCTTATTTTCCCTAAATTGTGTACCCCTGATTGTACCCCCATTCTCTATTTGTGTAATCATTCTTTTGTGTTGAGATCATCCCCAAATCCCTGCCCTGGCTCTCTGTCAGTCACTCAGCATCCCATCCTCTCTATCTAGAACTTTCAGTCCAAGTCGTCGAGTGATTAGTCCGAGGCCAGGGGTCAGCCCACCAGGTGTTAGTTTATACGCTATCCTAAATGTCCATCCCTAAGGTTGCATCCCTGGAGGGCCTTTATTGGTCAGCAGATGATTTACCTTCGGTTTCCTCCCCTCTAAATGTAACCTTGAGATTCCCTTTGTTTCACTCTGAGCAAGGCGCCCACTGAGGTGTGGGGCTCCCTGAGGGGCTCCGAATAAACTTTGGACTGGCCCCTTGCTGAGAGTCGGCCTTTTATCCTCTACCGATGTCTCCAGTGTCTCTTCTGATGCTAAGGCGACGGGCCCAGCTGCCATCAGTACCCTCGGGGCACCAAAGAGAGTGTCCCCCCGCTGTCAGACGCTTCGGGGCTGCCCCCCCGTTGTCTGCTGACCCGGGGCTGGCCGGGGGTCACTGGGAGGCACCCAGAGAGACGGAGACAAGTGTTCAAACTCCAGCTTCTCCCATAGCATTCACTTGTCATTGGAATATCTTCCAGTTAAACTGCACAGATCTGTCCTCCTGTCAGAGCTACCCCTGGATTTGTGCACTGTGGATCACCCTGCCCACGGCTCCACAGAAAACCACACTGCCAAGAGAGTCCTTCTATCACCTCCAAACTTTGTGCATTCTGGTTTTCCCTGAAGGTTCTTCTTACAGTCTGATGACTTTGGTGTAGGATAATATTGATGAATATGTCTTTCTCTGATGCACACTTCCTTTGTGGATTATTCTGCATTTAGTTATTCTGACACACAACACTTTTATATTTGTTAAGGCACTTTTCACAGGTCTATGTTTTTATATAGGTGTATACTTTCATGAAGTTTGCTGGGAATTAGTTACCTTTCAAACAGTTCTTTTCTGCGTTTGGCTTAATTTTCCTAAAGATCTCAGAGTCAACAAAAAGAGAAACACATACATGCATTTAAAAAAAAAAAATTGGACAAAAACCACAAACAAATAGAATTGTTGGTTAGACAAGTTCTTGTTAACATTTGAATGGTTCCACATCCTTTGTAGCTCTGTGTTTTGTTTGGTTTGGTTTTGGCCAGTTCTCAATAATGGTCATATTTCAGAGATGGGGAGCTCAAACATAAAATGTTCAGAGGTTCCACGGGGGTCACCCAGGAAGGACATAAGAAACATCCCATTCCTGACCCTACAGCACATGAATTCCATTGATTGAATGTGACAGAGAAAATTATCATAAACAGTGGATGATCTTTCTTGCACCCTGTTTTTATTTCTTCCAATAGACCATGTCTTCTGCCTGATCATTAGGACTGTTTAATGGAGATTCCTAGTGTGGTGAGCTAATCTAATTTTCCAACATAATTAATTCTGCATCACCTCGGCAGCTGCATTCTGATGTCTGAAAGAAAATTTCTAATTATGTGAAAGCTGACCACTGAGTTCCTGAAATCTGTGTGTTTTGCTGCTGTACCGTTATCCAGGTATGTTTTTAAGTCTTTCTTTTTTTTTTATTTTTTAATTTTATTCTATAGAGATAAATATTATTAACTACAGTGGAAGTTTGATGTTTTTTCTCTTGCTGTCTCAAATGGAAATGGCCTTTTCTTCCTTACTCTCCCTCCTTGTACGAGCACTTATCTTGCTGGGCTGAAATGGCTGGAACAGCTGTGTCAGAAGGTTTTCAGACATAATAGGGAGAGCCAGGCTCCCTCACAGATTACAATGTCAATAGCCTGGGATCCCGAGCTGGAAGTCATCTGCACAGAAAAACCATAGGTTAAAATTTGTGGAGGGTCACCATAGTGACAACACAAATAGGTGCTTTTATCCAATTTCCTATTCATTCTACAAAAAGGCAACCCCTCCCAAAAAACCTGAAACAACCAAATAAACAAAACAGCCTACAAGCCAACAGCCAAAAACATAAGCCTATTTGCAGACCTTGGGTGAAATGAGAAATGCCTCAAGAAATGTTGTGGAAAATAAAAACCTTCTCTATTTATAGTCAGCTCAAGGCAAGTTAGTTTTGGGAGACTTCATTGTGAGTCTTTTTTCTTTTCCAATACATAAAATTACACACTGTAGTTTCCTCTTTTTCCCTTCCCATATTTCTCATTCTCCTTTCTTTTCTAGGGGGGAGGGGGAAGGCAAGGGGAGGAGGTGTGTTGGTTGGTTTGGTTTTGAGGAGATTTGCTCATTTGGGGTTTTTTTTGTTTGTAATGAATGCTCCTTTACATACAGATAAATGCAAGATTTCTGTGGGCATTTTCAAAATAGAACCAGTCCATCCAGGTTGAGTAAAAGCATTTTAGACATGGGACCAGAAAGACTCATAGCAATTTGATACCAAATTTCTATACCCCTATCTGGTACAAATATGTAATTTCTTAATGGTGACTGTGATGACACTTAGAGAATGCCTGCAATCCCTTTAAAGGAAACCTCAAACCTACTGCTACTTACACACAGAGACATTGTACTAGAAAAAAAAGTCATTTAGTGTGCTGAAATATTGTGGGATTTGGTAGATTTATTTTCTCACAAGAATGAGCTGGTTGTACTCATTCTCTTCTTTATTGCTTCTTTGATATTCTGTCTTAGACTCACTCTTCTTCTACACTGTGAAAATATTTGGTTGGCACAATGTGAAAGTGGTTTTGTGAACGTTTCTTTAGCTTAAAATTAACTATGTCTTGTAACCATTACTTTTTCCCATGCTGAAAATGGAAGTTTTTTGGTTTTGTTTTGGTTTTTTTGTTTTGTTTTTTTTAATAAACTGGCCAGGTCTGATCTAGCTGAAAAAAAAGTTACTCTTTTCATCAGAGTATTTACTTCACTGACAACACCTACACAAACTGTTTTGGTTGTACAGTATGGGTAGTATAGTTTAGTTTAGTTTAGTTTAATTTCCAAGTAGGAACAATACTTACTGTCACTCTCAAGTATGCTATTGACTACAAACACAGGCAGGAGTGCTGAACATGAAAAATCCTTCTAGACACCAGTGTTTCAAATGATGGATGGAACTATCCAGGCAAGAGGCAGTCCAGCTGGCCCAGGAGTCAACCAGGAGCAAAGAAGGTGGAGGCAAACACTGGAGATGAGATGGAGATAAATAAATCTCACTAATTTTCTCTGTTTCTCTGGATCTGTGCCAACCACAATTTCAACACTCTGTCTTACAGGTATGTTCTGAGAAACACTCAGGTAAATTATTTTTCAAATATGGTTGACATTTGGCCTTGAATCATCCCTCTTAGGTTTAAGGCACCTCACAAACACAGAGTGAAGAGATCAGTGAAGAACTGTAGAGTTTTGAAGTGAACCTAGTGAGCATGGTCTTGAGATTTTGTTCATCTGAAATCAGAAGTAGTCAAAACCTCACCACAGAAACCATGACAATAACAACAGTAATTACGCAAATTAAAACCCAAAGAGAAGGCCAGACCAGAAGTCCAATCCTGATGAACTCATTATTATAGTTTTACTCTTCAATGTGTTCACATTTTTTTAAATCAGTTTTGAACTAAAAAATACCATTCCCTTTGTGAATATCAACAGAAATTCCCCCAAATTGGAAAATTCATTGGAACTTTCACTTTCCTATTAAAAATACTGGCTTAGATGGAATTTCTGTTTCCCAAAGAAAATTTTTTTCTGGAAATTCCCAGCCTGCTCTAGGTCTAGACTGCAATAATAGACTCCTGTGTGTCAAGGCTGTCAGTTCTGGAATGTCCTACTCCCTGTCTGGATTCTGTGCTATGAGACAGGTGCTCCAGAGAGCAAAGGAGATGTTCTGCTAGGGAGGCCTCAGTGAATAGGAGTGGATCCAACGTGCTCTGCAGCACTTGAAATACACTGACAGATGGAAAATGTTACAAGACTTTAAGAAATATCCTGTTGTCTGCTAATACAGAGACCACCTCTGCATGACTGGTGATATGGAATGGAGAGTACTTCTTGTGCAATTCATTAACATGATACCCAGTGTCTAAAAAACCCAAACTCCTCAGGGCTGGACTATACACTTTATGGGTTTTCCAACTATTGAAAAGAAGTCAGCATGACCAATGAATTATTACTCTGGTCTCCTTTGGAGACCTATCTTATAAGAGAATGAATAATCTTCTATATAAAAATAGAGGGGATGTGTGACAGTTTATTCAAACATATCCCAAAAGGGATTAATTTCTGTATTTGACCAAGTGAATAAACCTTTAAGTTTCATTAAATATAATGACTTCTTTCTCATTGACTATAGTGGGAGCTTAGACTCCCTTCACTTCAGCTGTAGATACCTCCTTATGAAAATCTATGTTTAAGTGCCTTAATCTGTGAGCTGAATGCTAGAAAGCATTTCTGGATACTGTAATTAAAGTAAGTTAACATCTCCACTCCTCTCAAATCTTTATCACCCCAATAAGTAAAGCCTTTTCTATCATGTTGCTGTTCTGACCTCTTCAAATGAAAAAAAGCAAGCAAAAAATAAAGGGAATAAAAGGCTGTTGTTCATCTTACTGTAGTTTTCATCAAACAAGAGTTCCCAAAACTCTCTTTGAACTGAAGTTCGGTGCTAGTTTAATCTCAGGAGAAAAACTGTCAGGAGAAAAGCCAAGAACTGAAAAGGCCATTGCTATGACTTAAGGGCTGACTTGGAGGCCATGGTTGGGGAAGTGTGGAAGACAAGGCTTTGCCATTAATATGCTTCTGCTCACCAAATAAAGTAGCTACAACTGTTCTCAAAGCTAACCAGGTTGTGGCTTTCATAAGCTCTAAACTTACTCATAGCTATACAAAAGGAACCTAACAGAATATTGCAGTCCCAAGAGTATTACCATAATAGATTAAGAGAGATCTTTTCTAGTCTTAAGGATGTGCATTTGCTTACATTCAGTGACCAGGTTTCACCTTCAACAACACCGCCACATCTCAAGCTTTATTTATAGTTTACTCTCAGGTATACAATAACACTCATGGATTTTGCAGGCTCCTGTACGTGGTGTGTCCTACTTGTGGCATAGCAAGCACTGTCCATCCCATCTCACAAAAAAATCATATTTCTTTACGTTAGTATTTTCAGCACTGAAATCCCTTGCAGACAGCACACTCACCTGGCCTCGTGAGAAAACTGCAAGGCACTGAATATATGTGTGTGAAGGTGAAACTGTGAACTCTACCTTTTTTTCTGGCCATAGGTAGAGGAAAGCTTACTTAAGACATGTATAATACTGTTGCAGAATCTGACTGAAATGGGAAAAGTCCTGATAGAAAGAATTAAAGAGAGGTGGCTTAGACAATGGCTGGTCCTCTATCAGTGTTTAAAGGAAGAGGAAGGAACTGAGTTGTTGAGTGATGAGTACAAGACAAGGAGTTTCATAAACCAACATGGCACATAATGGACTTCTTTGCAGCCTCTTGTGCTCTGCTCTTGCAAAGTCTCACAAGGGATCAGTTCACCCCCTTTGGGCTTCTGTGTGAACATGAAGAATGGGTTTGAACAAAGCTAAAACTGGAGAATTTTTCAAATTTCTTCTAATGATGGAGGAGACCTGCATTGTCTGTCCTGTATGGAAAACATTACAAGTGATAGAGATTATTCCCCATGTTCCCAGCAGCTTCAGGCATGCAGCCCTGCTTGGAAATCCCCAGACGAGCTGTGAGTGAAAACAAATGCTAGCAGAAAATCTCAGAGGAATGTGGCATACTGCTTAATAAAGCTTCTGCCACTTTCAGCTCAAGGAAATTATGCAGAAAAAACCCCCAAAAACTTAAAATACCTTGAAAATTCGTGATGCCCATTCACCATTGGGGCTAATGTCAAAACATTTACTACAGCACAGCCAAAATACCTTCTCACATCAGGACATGTTACTGTGATTTTCATAATTTCCCCACTGCTGTGAAATGCAGGAGATTGCTTCAGCACTCTGATGCCTGTGGGCATCTCCTGTGAACAACACTGGGACCTGCACAGATACCTCCAATGGCAAATGTGTCTGAAGTTTGGGAAACAGACTATTGACAAACAGTGGTTATTGCTGTTTCAAATGAGCAAATCTGGCATCAGAAAATGATTTCTTACTTCCAGATTATGATAAAGAGGTCTAGTTGTAGAGCATTATCCACTATAAATAGATATCTTCCTGTACACAGGTAGGATGATATGTGGGGTGGCACACAAGAGCTGAAACTCCTTGCATATCAACCATAAGCAGCATTTATCATTCACCCATAGTATTTGTGCTGTTACAGCTATGCATACTTACTTTGTTGCAACAGAGAGACAAATGGAGGGAACAAATGTATTTGCATGATCATCTAGAAATAAATTAGCAGTATCTGGCTATTGGGGCACAAATTTGAGCTACCAGAAATATTCTTGTGTATGAAAGGAGGTAGACCAAAAAATCAACCTGGAAAAAAAAATGTGTTTGAGAAGTACCTGCCTCAGTTTTCTCTTGGGGAGTGGGAAAAAATGGCACAGTTTAATTTTCCAGTGGAGCAAACCCATCCATAATGGGAGACTATGGCAGAGTCAACATCACCGCATTTCCTACTGCTGCCCCTGAATGAGGCTTCTTCCTCTGCTGACAGAACCCTCTATCCCCTTTAGCTGAGCAGCAGCAACAGCAAGTGGTATGGCTGGAGCACACTGACCCTATTTTGATCAGTATATTTTCTGAGGTGAGGTTAGCCCTAGGTTCACCCTGAGCATAACCCTAGAAGGTTAGGGCTTTGATCTGTTCTGCACACCACAACACACTGCCCTAGGTAGCTCCTGTCTGCAGTGATTCCTTTGGCTTCCCATACACCCTTTTTACTTATTTATTTTGTTGTTGTAGCGTATTCAGGCATCAGGCCACCCAGAGCTTCAGCCTGAGCTGTGTCCAGCTGGTGCTGACTGGCCTTGTCTGAGGTGCTCTGGTGATTGTTGCATTGGTGGGAAAGGAAAAGATGTCTAGCCAGATAATAAGTCTCACTTTTTACAGCATCTGGTATTTTGTATCAGTGTCATTTGAAAGGATATCGCTTTGCGAGATTGATCCAAGGCTGGCATGAAGAATATGCACTCAAATCTCTTTTAGAAAGATTTATAATATTAACCTCAGGCTATTTTTAAGTCACCGTCGATCTTTATAGAACCAGTGCTGAGATTCATTTGTTTTGCAACTGGCAGAAAGTCTCTCTTACCTTTTGTAAGCCAGCATTGAACAATTTGGCTTTGGGTCAAACTGGTTTAATGAACTGTCTGAGGTTCAAACTTCATGCTCCCATTTGCAGATGTTCAATAGTCAGTCTGTTTTAGCAAAGGGAGTTCATTAATATTTGCAGCTAAAAAGCCTTCATAACATTGATGTGCGAGTGTCTGCTGTAAATCTCTTAAGTAGCTTAAATCTTTTTTATGTGGAGGCATAAGGTCTGATTTGCTTCTTGCTTACACTACTAGTTTTATGTGAAGGTCCTTCTGTGTTTTTTTGGGTTGTTTGGGGTTTTTTTTTTGGTTTTTGGGTTGTTTTTTGGGGTGTTTTGTTTTGTTTTGTTTTTTGTTTTGTTGTTGTTTGTTTGTTTGTTTGTTTTGTTTGGAGTTTTTTGTGGGGTTTTTTTCCCCTGGCAGGTCTGAGGACAGAATCAGACCTACAGATTAAAATATCTTTTTCTAAACTTTGTGCAAATGCTTTATGGACTGCAATACACACAAGCCTATTTTAATTTTCCATAGACATAAATGATTCAACTGCAAGTCTTGTAAGCCCTTATAGTTTAATTGAGAAGTGTGGCCAGCAGGTAGAGAGAGGTGATTCTGCCCTCTGTTCCACTCTGGTGAGACCCACTTGGATCACTGCATCCAGCTCTGGGCTCCCAGAGCAGGAAGGACATGGTCATGCTGGAGTGAGTCCAGAGGAGGGACAGCAAAATTATTAAAGTGATGGAGCCCTTCTCCTTTAAGGAAAGGCTGAGAAAATTCAGATTTTTCAGCTTGGAAAGAGAAGGTTTTGTTTTGACCTAATCACAGCCTTCTAGCACTTGAATGGAGCCTGCAAGAAAGATGAAGAGGGACTTTTTACAAGTGCCTGGAGTGACAGGACCAAAGGAAATGGCTTCAAAGTGAAATAAAGTAGAATTAGATTGGATATTAGGAAGAAATTCTTCCCTGTGAGAGTGGTGAGGCACTAGTGAAATAATACCAAGAGAAACTGTAGGTAATCCATCTCTGGAATGGAGGCTGGATGGGACTTGGTGCAATCTGGTCTGGTGGAAGGTGCTCCTGCCCATAGCAGGGTGTTGGAAGCAGGTGATTTTTAAGGTCCTTTCCAAACCAGGCCATTCTGTGAACTTCAAAAAACATTGCAGATGTTTTTTTAGCACTTCTGTAAGAAAGTTATCCCACTGAGAAGTGGTTAATTTTTCATGACTAATTACCGTTCTATTTCTTTAAAGCATCCTTTGGTTTCCTTCAGTCTGAACCACCAGAAAAGACTTAGGAATAACTGTTCTGTCATGGCTACCTTAGGTCATCCAAATATGCTGAAAGATTTTTTAGCAAGAAAAAGAAAAATTTTCTCCTCCTGTTTATAACAGGTAAGAAAAAAAAAGCAGGAGGACTGCAGCTGTAGCAAGAGAAAGGATAAGCTAAAAATAGGGGGGTTGGAGAGAATGTTTAGACAGTGAGGGAAAATAAGTATTTGGATGGATTGACTAGGAAAGTCATGGACACTCAAACACAAGAGGTTTTTCTGAACAGTTACATCAAAGAACTGTCAGCAATAGTTCAGATATAGCTGATCTAGCCTTGGGATAAGAAAATGGTTTAGTGGCTTTTCATAATCTTTTTGGTTTTTTGTCCTAGGCATCGATGAATGTATAGCTTGGGTGAACTTTTTTGTGGAAAAGTAAATAGAATTTAATAAAGAGGAAACAAATCAAGCTCTATTGATAATTTGACCCTGATCCTCCTTTCACCATGGGAAAAAAAAAAACCCAACAAAACTAAACCAAACAATAAAGCTCACCTAGACATTTCTACTTGACGAACATTTTTCAGTGCAAGAATCTATCACATCAGCTTTTATAATTCAAGAAAAAAGACTTTTCTCTAAATCTACCATATATGTATACAGGGTATACTTTTAATTGACTTTTATTTTGAACAGTGGGAAAAACTGCTAAAGAAAATTTCAGTCTGTTCTAGAGCTTTTCTCCCTTTTTGTTAATGAACATTCTTCAGTTGTACAGCTAATTAGTGAGTAAATAAAATGCAACACAATGAGTGACCACAGTGGTGACAGCATATTAAGACATGTTCCATAGAAAGAAAACTTTTCTAAAGAATGTAAATTTCCAACACTCTTTGCTTGGATCTAAAAAGAACCCCGCCCTCTTTATTTGAGAAAATGATAGTTTTTCTCTATAGTGTCCCTTGGAAATGTGAAATGTTTAAGCACCTATTTCTGTGACTTTAAAATAGCCTTTACTGTCCTGGAAATGCAGGCAACTCAGCACATCTTGACTACTGGCTTGCTCTTTAGTCGCTTCAATGATACCACATATGCCCATCCAGCTACTTCTTTTTTTTGGCTGACTGCAAACACTACATAATTTAGTTTCCCTACCAAGACTTCAAAATGACTAATTCCTGCAACATATTTCAACACATCCTTAACTGCTAATTGAAGTCTGTGCACAAGTTGGTGAATGGTACGCACCGATGGGAACCTCTCTTGCAATAATGTGCCGAATCCGCTCTTTATCTCATTCATTGCCGACGTCTCGTCTGTTGCAAGTCCAATCAATTTCTGTAGCTTTAAAAGATATGTCCTCTGTTAACTTCCTATATGCCAAAAAAATGACGATGGAAAATTAAGCATTACCTTTGC
>VYZP01073472.1:4239-22716 GCA_013400635.1 Hypocryptadius cinnamomeus | reverse complement strand
CTGACAAAATAAGTTAACTTCATCTCCTTAGGATCCTTTTTACATTAAAAAAAAAAGAAAAAAAAAAGAAAAAAAAAACAGAAAAAACCAATCAAAAACCCTACATAATAGTAAACTGTACTTACCTTCCCTTTAAAATGCAATGAGTTTAGAGAGAGTTATACATTTTTTTCTCCCTCCCAAATCAGATTTTACAAATACTTGAGATACAAGAAGTTGCCATACAGAATTAAAAAAAGTGGCAATGCTATTAAAAAAAAAAAAATATATATATATATACACTAATATAGGCACTATCTAGAACCAATATTGATGCTAAAATATCCAAAATCTTACCTGGGATCATGACAGCAAACTCTGTCAGGATTGTTCCCCTGAAAAGTCTGAGACACTGAGGCAGATTCAAACCTGAGGCAAACAACTTCATGTAACCTCCAGCTAAAGCTGAGCACTTGCCACATCCATTTATTCCCTTTATTTAAAGCACACCTGAATGCTATCTGTGTTATTTCTGAATTTGGTGTAAGGTTTGGACCTTCAACTTTAATACATCCCACAGAATGAGAACCTCAAGAGTGCTGCACTTTTAACCCTTGAAGAGCCACAGCAGCCACTTCCCTCCCAAACCCTACACATCACTTCACTCTGACATGGGTTACTTTAAATTTCTCCTCCTGTGGTCCAGGTGTGCAAAGGTTTCCAATTTGGGATGGCTCCAAACACAAGGCAAACATGCTTCCCACTGGCACAGATCAGGTCATGTCAGTGTTCAGCACTGGAGACGCTGTGACCAAAATCTCTGTAGAGATTCCAAGTGGGAGCTCTGTGTTCATTCTGTTACCTCACTATTTTTAGACACAGTACACCTCTAATTAAAATTAACAGAGGCCAGCAGAAAATTATATTCACTGGAAAACAACAGTAGCTCACTGAAGTTTCTCTTTGAAAAATTACACTTATTTAGTATGAAACTGAAAGGGTAAAGATGTACATCTTCTCAGGAAGTCAGATCCCTGCAGAGCCAAAACCACCAGCAGAAATTGTACTGAATGAAATTTATTTGAGGACATGAAGTGTCTGAATGGACCAATGCCTTCTATATCACTGAGCATTTACAGATTTATGTTTTTATGGAAACTAATAAGGCATTTCCTTGGTGAACATTTCCCTGTCTTCAGAGTTTTTAAAAAGAATCCCGGAGGGACATCAAGAAACAGGCACATATCTCTTGAAATCACTAGGAAACGTAACTTTTTTTTTATTAAACACTGCTTGCCATGACAAACAACATGACTAAAAATAGAATAAAGCAAACAAAATGTTACAAATAGAGGCTTTAAATATAATCACTATAAACTAGAAGTATTATTGAGTCCTGAGTGCAAACCTGGAAACCGTAATCTGCAGGAATTTAAGAAAATTTAGAGGAAAAAACAAAGCAAGAAAAGTTGCAGTTGCTTTTATAGAAGGGTCCAGAAGTGCAGGGATTCCATCTTGGCTCCTACTGGAAAAAAAAGCCCCCAAAAAGCAATTTTTACCATAACTCAAAGGCAGGGGAGAGGCAGGAGGGGGGAAATGAAACCTAGTGAATAAGATTTTACTGGAAGAACAGTTTTTTACTTAAAATATTCACTGACTTTACAGTAGCAGAGCCACCAATTTCAGTGGTGTCAGCCTAGGGCTGCATCTCCTGCTGAATCCAACTGGCCCCACACGGAAGGCTCTGTCAGAAAACACAAATGTATCAGGGAAGGTCACAGAGTAACTTACTGGAATTTCATTCCACTCTGCACAATGAACACTGGAGATGAGCATTATTTTCAATGGTGCTAATTCTTCACTGTGGAAAGCTCCTATGGACTTAAATAGAGGCTTTTTACTTAATTAGAAAGAGCAGAACCAGACCTCACATGACAGGATTAATGAACCTTTGCAGCCTCAAAAGCAACAAGGACTATTGTGACCCCCTCCCTTCACCCTGATCCCCACCTGGGCAAATTCCCTTACAGGAATCAAAATCACCAGTACAGGGAAGTCCACTCACATTTGAGCTCCAGTTTGGTTAGCACCACACAAAAATAGTGCCAATCTCCACTTTTCCTCTTACAAAAGTGGCAGATATGAGAAAGAGGATTTTAACTTTTTTTTTTTTTTCTAAACGCTAACTGGTGCAAATCCCAAATGTTCTAATCCTTTCCATTGACATTCTAGCCGCATTAAATTTAGCTGAGACTTGGGAACTATTTTTGGAAGCTTTTAACATCCAAGGGGACTATTCAGTTTTATTCCTCTAAAGCAGGACTGGTCAGCTCAAGCAGTCCAAGACATGCACATCACACTGAAGGTTCAGCTGTGCCTCCCACGCCAGGGATGTATCCTGACACCACGAAGAGACTTGTCTGGCATCACCTTGCTGAGCATCTGCATCTCCAGCACTGGAGAAAACGATCCAGGAGGCACTGGTGAACCCAACCAAGCCAAAATTCCAGTGCCACTGCACAACAGGAAGGTGATACCTTGGAGCAGCCAATGCCAGGTGTGAAGATGCCCTGTGCTGTTCTTAAAGTCAAGAAGCTGAGCTTCAATCAGTTGGGCACTATGGTAACCATAGCAACATTAAGGCATTCAAAGAACAAAAAAAAAACCATCAAAAAACCCTCCCCAAACACAAAGAAATCAGAACAAGCCTCCTGATCACCTTCACTTGGCCTCTATGCTAATCTATTTAAAGCAAGCCCGTTTCATAAGGGGCACACAGCATTAGAGCGTCCCGGCCTTCAGCCAGAGCTGTCACCTCACACAGGGGTCAGTGGAACACTCATTCAGCAGCCCTCCAGCTTGGAACCTGAAATTCAGAACTGTGCCCCAAATCTCACCCAGAGCTACCTGCAGCAGGAGCCATTCACAGGGCTTAACTCCTAGGAGACACTCAGGACACAATGACTTGGAATAACATTGCAAAGTTTCCTCCTCTGAAAGAATCTCCTCTAGCACAATCAAGTAATTTATAAATTATTTAATTAATTGCTCCAATGCAATGACAAACGTTTTCAACACAAACAATGACAAACCAAGCTACTGAATCTGGACACAAACTACAATACTTGAAAGGGGACAGACAAACTGAATTACACACCTGACAACTTCTCAGAAGTTTAAGGAGGATAGGACAGATCCTGCTGTGACAGGTACCAAAGACTAGTTAACAGAGATGACCATCTACAGAAAATCTTCTTCTCTTTTTGTTTACTGAGATGTGTTAGCAGTTTTCTGTAATGCTTTATATTCTCACAGTATTCAGACTTTCCTCTGTACAAGGATGATGGCCAACCATATCATTTAGCTTCACTGCAAGATAAATGCAGCAGTTTCTTTACGCTAATAATGTATTTGCATAGAATAGGAGTTTTCCTTTTCATCAGGGCAGCCACTCTAACTAGCTAAAAGATCAAACCATTTCCAAGGGCAAAACTTGAAAGCCAAAGACAGAAGCTGGTGTAAAGTTAACCACTGATTAAACTACAATTCTCATTTATATGATTTCTTTCAGCTGTATAAACTTACCATACATTTGTTTTTAGGAACCTTCATTAAACTCCAAACTCAAGAAATAGAGGAACACAATATTTTAAAGAGGTATAAAAGAATACAGGAGAGGGGAAAAAAACAAATCAGCAAGTTTGGAGAGCTATCTATTACATAAGCATCAAATGATATTGGCTTGGGATCACTCAATCACAGAATGGTTTGGGTTGGAAGGGATATTAAAAACCATCTCGTTCCAACCCCCTGCCACGGGCAGGGACACCTTCCACTATCCCAGGCTGCTCCAAGCCCCACGCAAGCTGGCCTTGGACACTTCCAGGGATGGGGTATTCACATCTCTGGGCAACCTCTGCCAGTGCCTCACCGGCCTCACAGTAAAGAACTTATTCCTAATATCTAATCTAAACCAACCTTCCTTCACTTCAAAGCCATTCCCCCTCGGCTACAGCAGCCAAGTTTAAAGCATCCCAAGGAAAGCCTCTCTCTCAGGGCTGCCGGCGCAGCCCTGCCCGGAGCTGCCCAGTCCGGGTCCGCATCGCTGCGACCCCGACCTGCTCCCAGCACGGCCGCAAACCCCCTTCCCACTTCCCCATCCCTCCGCACAAGCTCCTCCGCATCCCACCGGGGCAGACACCGGCCCCGGCCCCAATCCCTCCCCGAGGGGCGGCCGCGGGCTCGCCGCGCATCCCCCGAGCCCCGAGAGCCGCGGGTGGAAGGAGCCCCGAGGGCAGCGCGGCGCCGGGGCAGGACCGCGGGGCGGTTGCATAACCCAGGTCTGCCGGACAGCGCTGCGGCCCCGGCGGGGAAGGAGCCCCTGGGGAGGCGGCCATGCTCTTACCTGCGGCTCGCTCGCCCTTCCCTGCCCGCCCGGAGCCCGCCTCACTCCGCGCCCAACGCTCCCTCAGAGCGCCCCGCGCCCGCCCGCGCCGCGCCCGCTAAGGTGGAGGACGGGGCGACCCAATCAGCAACGCTCCCGCCTAAACAGGCAGGAGGATCCACCAATGAGAACGCGAAGAGTCGTTGGTCCCGCCTCCCACACACCAGGCCACGCCCCCAGCTCCCACGGCGACCCTCCGGGAATCGCTGACGGCGGGGCCCGTGAGGGGACTGGGGACAGAGGAGAGAGCACGGGGACAGATGAGTGGGACCAGGCGAGCCGGGAAGGGGATGTGTGGGGACAAGGGATGACCGAGGACAAGTGGCAGGTGTGTGGGGACAGGCGGGAGGGACACAGGACAGGTGAGCGGCACAGGGCAGTGAGGGGACGCAGGTGGCCAGGGCGGGAGCCCATGACACCCCAGCACACAGGGAGCGGTAGGAACCAGGCAGCGTTTGTGTTCTCGTGGCAAAGCTGCTCTCCCTCATTCCCCCACCCGAGGGTGGGGTGGGATGGGATGGGTTGGCTTAGGGTAGGGGAGAGGTGGGTTAAGATAGGACGGGGTAGGGACATACAGGATGGGTTGGAATGGGAGTGAGGAGGGGTGGGATGGGTGGAGTAAGGTAAAGTAGGGAAGAGGTGGTGTGGGATGGGATGGGATGGGATGGAGTGGAAAGGAATTAAATGGAATGGAAGTGAGGAGAGATGGGATAGGAGAGAGGTGGGATGGGATAGAATAGGAGTGAGAAGGGGTGATGGGATAAGGTAGGGGAGAGGTGGGGTGGGGTGGGCACCCTCACAGTGCCAGGGCACCTCGCCATGGTTTTAGTGACAGCCCCTCAGGCCCTCCTGTGGTGATGTTGCAGGGGTCTAAATGACTCTGGAGGATGGAGCTCCCAAGACCATGTTCCCCTCAACACCCAAACTGTCCTTTGGAGTGAGCTCCATCTGGGACGGAGCCAGATCTTCAGGCCAACAGGTGAATCAGGGGTATCTCCCCACTACAGATCACACCAGACCAGAAGAAGCATTTGTAGGGCTCTAAAGGAAAGTCACATTTACAATAGGAAAAGGCTGTTGCTGGTCATGATTTTAAAAAGAAGAGAAAGCCCTCAGATGCCCCCAAGCCATGTTTTATTAAAAGAAGGGCTATTTTCTCTCTTCCAGCCGCATATCCGAGGCTAGCACTGATTTTCTGTGGTCTCTTCTCTTTGGAATGTAATACAAAGGGATTTAATCAATAGGGTGCTACAGAAACGTAAATAGGTTTTTGTAAAGATGGCTTTGAAAATCTATAGAATGTAATGAAGAACTAGAAGACTCCCATGTAATTATTAAATACCCTATAAAAATCTATGTATAGGAATAATTCTCTGTTAGTTAAAAGATATATAAAAAGATGTGTGCCATTTATAGCAGCACTTTCCAATTATGGCAGAAAATAAATAGTGTGAAGAATGAAATCAATAGTGTATCCCACCTCATCTCTGCAGACAGCAAAGAGCAATGCACTGGAGATTGCTGTACTTGCCACAAAGGAGTTTCTTCCTGGTCCCTTAACTAAGGATTGACTTATGCCTTGATACCTTTCAGGGTTTCTGCTTCAGTTCTACTTTTATTTTTAAATGTATAATAGGTAACTTATAATAGTAATTATTATTTTCATTGATTTGCCCTTGTGTCTAAAATATTGATCTATGACCATGATCTTACTGCTTTAGGCATTATGCAGAAGAGTAAGCAAGCTATGGAACCACAGATGTCACTATATAAACTAATCAAGTTTTAAATCAAATTATCTGCTTGTTGGTTTTTGTTTTGGGAATTAAACCTGGTAGGATATTTTCCTTTGTCTCCATTTATGTGTGTTCCCTCTGCATGATATGTTATTTTAATATTCTGAGTAGGAAGAGCATCCACTGGGCTTTTTCTGTCCCGCTCTTTATGTTATACAATTTCCTTGTGTTTTCTTATCTCCATCCTCTTAACTGTATCTTGTGTCTCAATTTTTATTAATTTTTATATTGGGAAGAATGTTTTCATTGTGATGAAGCTGACCTAGCATATGTTTTCCTTGTGGTAAAATAGGAATCTCTGCAGTTTTGAAAGCAAGGTAACCAACCCATGATCAGGAAAAATCAGGAAAGCCAAGGTCAGCACTTTGGGTTTATATGCGTCCAGGCACTACTGCTAAGATGAAGGAAGAAAAACCCCTAAATTCCACTGATTGCAGTGAAATGTCCTTCAAAGTAGATAATTATAAGAATGGCAGCAATTGCAGGATTTTAATACCCATGTTATAAGCATTAAAGATTTCTATTAGGAAAGGTCACAAAATAATATATTATTTAGACATGGAAAAATGGTGTTGCAAAAATAATAGGATAAGAGCAATTGAGGGAAACTCCTTTGTGGAGTCCCACCCTTCATCCCAGAGCTGTTCAGGCCATGCACCCTGTGCCTCTTAAAGGCTGTGGCCATCTTCCCACAGCCCAAGCAGTTGCAGAGTGCCAAAACCTGGAGGAAGCTGTAATTCTGGAAAGGATACCAAAGGAGATGATAAAACAGCTGCTACATGCAGGATCCACAAGCAGTGCTGTGAGCTCATCCCACAGAACTGAGTGGGAGTTTGTTACTGATATCCCAGAGCACAGGCTTAGCCCGTCTCCTCCAAATCCTGAGCTGCTCATTATCTTCAGCCTGCACCTGCTCCCCATCTCCAGATTTAATCTGTAAGCAAAAGTGGCCTCTCAAGTGAGCTGAAGCAGCCACTAAGAATTTCAACACAACTGGAGCACTGTAACCAAAAGATTTTTCCCCCTGACAGTTACCTTGATTTCTCATGATCAAAATACAAACCCTGGCTAAGTCCTGCAGCCTTTGCAGACATTCTGGTGACAATTTCCCCTTTTTTAGAAGAAACAAGTAAGTAATGCCTGAAAATCTGTAGATGCTGAAGAAATCAATGCTTCATCTTTTACATTGCTGCTTACTGGGATAATCCCAAATTTTTTTGGCCAGATATGGATTATGATTTCTTGCAAATGGCTGAGTCTGGAGATTAGAATGGATAAAGCAAGTAAAATTAATGTTGACTCTGTCAGCATTATAATCTTGATTGTTACTTTTTTAGAACATAAAAAACACAGTTGGATCCATCTAGCTTTGTCTTTTGTCTCCAGCAGCCAAGACTGGCTGCTTAGTAAATCAGTGTAAAAATAGGCTCTGTGTTCTCCTCTTTACTTTATAATATTCCAGCAACTAGGGAGGTAGGGATTTCTGGAACTCATGGTTGAATCCAAGTTACTCCACTTAGTAGTTACCAGTGGTCCTGTTCTCTAGGAGTTTTTAACTCTTTTTGAACCCATTTGGATTTCCTTTCCACAATGTGCTGTGACAGGATAGTTCTCATGGTGTAAAAACAATTTTGAGTCTTATCCCTGTTGAAGTGTTCCTTTGTTATAGAGGCAGTAAATTTATTGTTTATGCCTTCTCACCATTATCACAGGACAAGGTGGATTGACTTAAGATGAAGGAAGAGGGCAGGTTTAGATTAAATATTAGGAAGAAATTCTTCCCTGTGAAGCTGTAGAAGCCTTGGCACAGGTTGCTTAGAGAAGCTGTAGATTCTCCATCCCTGGAAGTCTTCAAGGCCAGACTGGAGCGACCTGGTCTAGTGGAAGGTGTCCCTGCCCATGGCAGGGGTTGGAACAAGATGATCTTATAGGTTCCTTCCAAACTATTCTGTGAGTACTTTCTAGCCTTTAATTAGATTTTCCTTCAGCTTTCCCTTTTTAAATTTTATGTGGTTTTCTCTGTTTTCACTCGGAGACTTTATCACCATCCTCTCTAGCCTACCTAATTGTACAAGAAAACACTACTTTGAAATTTTGATTCTGCTAAAATGACTGTTGAATTTTGCTGGGTCTGGAATAGACAAGAACTGTCTGGCCAAGGGACTTTGAATAATTCTGAGCATTTGGGCTAAAGAGTCCTATGACTCTGGGGGTCTCCTCATCATCTAAGGGGGAAGCTACTGATTCTTAACATTCAGTTCCCCTTTTTGACCACTTCCTATCCCCACACAGACATTTCCAGAGGGTTTTCCACTTCTGTCTCCAGATCTCCTGCAGTGCTGGAACCAGTGTCTGTGTGTGTGTGTGTGGTTGGGGTTATTTTTCCCCTGTGCATTGCTTTACACTTATCACTGCTGAACTTCATCTGCTGCTTTATCACCCAGTCACTCAGGGCAGTGAGACAACATTGCCTCGACACCTCTCCAGTGTCTGTGTGTGCTCAGCAACTGCAGAGCAGCTTAGCTGCAACATATTACAGAGAAGAGCAAAAATGTGCAAAGCAAATGCTGTCTCTTCTTGCTTTTTATCTACAGAGCATTTTACATCCTTCTGGGTACAGGAATAATAATTGCACAAATGAAAAATTCCTGCTGGAAAGGAGGCTATCCTCTACCTGCTGTAAAATTTCTGTGCCTGTAGTGCCCTTGTACACATTACTCCACAAGCAGGTTGATCATGGAGCAGAGCTGTTTCCTTTGGGGGCTTGGATATGCAGGGAAGCACAGCTGAGATGTCTGTTCTCTCCAAGTCTGGTATGTGGGGGTCAGGCAAGTGTGAAGCCCAAGAGAAAGCTTCCAGCAACTAAAGGGGCTGCAAGAGAGCTGGAGAGGAACTTTTATTAGGGGCATGGAGTGGTAGGACAAGGAAAAAGACCTTAAGCTGAAGGAAGGCAGGGTTCAATCAAGTATTGGGAAGAAATTCTTCCCTATGAGGGTGGTGAGGCCCTGGTACAGATTGGCCAGAGAAGCTGTGGATGCCTCATCCCTGGAAGTGCTCAAGTTCAGGTTGGATGGGCTTGGAACAAAGTTGTCCAGTGGAAGGTGTCCCTGCCCATGGTGGGGGATGGAATGGGATGATCGTTAAGGTCCCTTCCAACCCAAACCAGCCTGTGATTCCGTAAGAACCTGTGGCACTGCTCTGGAACCCCTGAGCTCCCACCTTTGCAGTGGGACACCCCCTGCATTTTGGCTCTGTTGCTCCCTAAATCCCCACTCTGGCATATCCCTGTTGTTTCTGAGCATCTTCAGGAGCAGACAGAGGTCAGACCAGGAGCTTGTGTCTTTTAAGGCAACCAGAACAGGAACAAAGAATCTTTCCATTTAACATCTACTTCAGAGAGTGAGAGCTGTTGGAAAAAAAATTAAGGGCTTTTTGATTTCACATTGCAAAAATTCCCTATCTAACATAGATTCCCACAAAACAGAACTTTACTATCTTATAGCTAACCCTCTGCTTTAAAGACAACAAAAATGGCACGTCCCCATTTCTGTTGAAGGAATATTTTTAACCAAGAGATGTTTTTTCAGCCTAGATGCATGATAGATCAAGGGGAAAACCAGGTTTCATTGACTTTTAAAACAACCTTCATTTCAAGAAAGAAAAACAAACCTTTTGCACTGTAACAAACAACATCCTTACAGTACAAGTGCAACTCTCAGATCTGAAATATTATGGCCAGATGCAAATTGTCACATTTGAATGAGGATGCTGAAATAGAAGGTTTTCATTTTTTTCCTTGTTTCTTTAAAAACTCCTTGTGTCCTTTTCCAAGTGCTCTCAGCAGAGTCCTGGACTGTTTATTTCATAATTGGTTCATTAAGGTCAAGGCCTGTACAAGCTACTGTGCAAATTCAAAAGCAATCTTGGAGGTGTAGCCACAATTCAAGAGCATGACTGGTGATGTCAGCCCAAATTCCTCAAGAATAAACTGTGGTTTGCTGCCATGTGTTAACAAGCAGAAACACTTGGTTTCTAGGATTTACCCAGTCAAACTACAGGAAGCTGAAACATCTGGCTTGTCAAAATGGTCACAAGGTTATAGAGGCACTGACAAAGATGTCAGAAAATTCAATCCAGGAAATGAGTACAGTTTAACCACAATGTAAGTTTAGTCTCTAAACACACTGTCTTACCTTGCTGATGCACTGATTTCTATCTTTTTTAGATTTTAATTCTCCATGAATGAAACTCCATGTATTTCCAGGAAGTGCTAAACATCATGATGGTTTTTAGTAAGTAATTCTTACCACCTCTCCTGCTATTTCTTACATCTGTGATGAGAATTATTAGAAGTGACTTGCCCATTGTGACCCAAATGGAAATAAAAAAATGCAGTGAGCCATAGCTATGTGACCTCAAGCCAAACACTTCAAACTCATGTACCTAAATATAGACACCTAAATAAATGGCCTGGTTTTCAGGAGCACTGTGTGACTCTCAAGAGTTGTAGGTGCTCTTAAAAATCAAGATGCTCATTTAGGTACCTAAATACAGACTGAGCTTATGAATATGTTATCTAATTTGCTTCAGAATGCAAACAACTAAGAAAACAAAAAAGCTACTAGAAATTCTATTTTTATATGTGCTAATTAGAAGGCCACAGAGTGTAATTCACTGCAAGACACAATTTACTCCTCTAAAGCAAATATTGTGGTAATTAAAGTTTATTAATTGTTGTGAAGTAGAATTTAGGAGCTCGACTTCTGAAGCAGTGGTAGACAGGTTTGATGGAGAAGTCCACTGTATGAGATTTATTTGCCTTTTATTAATCTTTATCCTTAATTATGGAGATTGACACAGGAAGGCTTTCCAAAATGTCATTTTAAGGAGCTTTGTTTATATTGAGAGATCATTAAAAAAATTTTGAATGTTTCAGTCTCCTTAAGTGTGATCCATAATCTTCAGGCTTCTTGTGTTTTTATTTCTTCTCTGAAATTTTCATTCATTATTCTGGCACTTTTAAATGACTACTGAAGGCATAATTGGAGTATCATGGGAAGCAGAAGGCTGTGTTATTAGTCAGCATGACACCACATACACATGCAGTTAATGGAAAATAAGCAGCTCAAGCAGGTAAGTAACAATTGAGACTGTATTTTTGAGCCTGAATTATGCCTAGAAGTGAAAACTTAATTTTTCAACACTTCTACTAAGACATAGTTTGCTTACACACTTTATCTTTGTGTATGCTTGTATTTATATCATTGCTTTTATATCTTTTAGCACTGATTTTCTAGAGACCACATCAGTGACTGACAGTGGATGATGCCAGTGCCCCTGTCCTGCCAGCCCTTGTGCAAGGGGAGCACTGGGCATGGCAAAATGGAAACGGTCTTGGTGCCACAGATATTTTTGGGCAGTCACAGCTTCCACAGCACTGAGTCACTGCAGCAGAGCAACCTCTAAGGAGTGTCCTCCTTCCACATCAGCCCGAGGGAAGGCTCTGCCCCCTCCTCCTGCTCTCCCAGCAGTGTGACACAGCTCCAGAAGGGATAGCCAGTCCACTCAGGAGTTACCTCCTACTGAGGCACTGATCTGCCAGGCTTACCCTTGCAGTATTGCACTCCAGCTTGAAGCTTTTCAGGTATTTGGCAGCCTGGATGTCAAAAAAACCTGAAGGAAAATGTAAGCTGAGTTTACAGCTGAGCTGGGAAGGGGGAAAAAGAGCACTATTGAAATTCCTAGGGAGGATGGAAACAGTAAATGGAAGATAAAAAGGAAAGATAAAGCAGGGCCTCTAGTCTGATTGTGCCCTTCGACTGCTCCAGGGTCACCTTGGGGAGCAGCCTGCTGTGCCATGAATGTCCTGTTCAGCCAGCCCACCAAGACATCCAGTGGCATGGCACATTCCCAGGCTGTGACATCCAGTGGCATGGCACATTCCCAGGCTGTGACATGCAGTGGAATGGCACATTCCCAGGCTGTGACATCCAGTGGCATGGCACATTCCCATTCTGAGAGCTCAGAGGCCAGGCAGGACAGCCCCAGCTTCCAGCTCCTTTGCCCAGCTTCTTCCTTTGACCCTTGTACAAAGATGCCAATGCTGGAATGTCTCTGTGTGGAGGGATCAATGTTCCTTACCAAGGTGTGGCAGCTCAGGGCAGATGTGATTGCAGCCAATCACCTGGATTTGTCCTGGCTTGTGGATGTGTAGAGAACTCATTTCCTACAGACCCACACGCCTGAATGTACAAACTGTGCATGTGCACAAAACCTCTGAACCAGGCTGCAAGGCCAGAGTCTGCTGGAAAAATTTAGCTGGATATATTGATTAATACCCAAAGGACAGAATAAAACCATCTCCTGCTGATTCAGGCCTCTTTATTATTTTAAGGAACAACTAGATCATTGTGATGAAACTGGCTTTTAACAAAGTGGTGCTTGATTTTACTTCATGGTAAGCAAAGACCAGTTGCCAGGTTTTCAGATAGTAAAACATTCCTTGGTTTATTTTCTCAGAAAAAGGAATTCCAAACCTCAGCTCTAATGCCTGAAAACGCCCTAGTAATTATCCTTTTTTTATCTGAATATTATTCCAGTTCTATAAACAAGCTTAAAATAGTAAATTGTAATATTGAGATTTGGGCAGAAGAGCATCAAAGGCAGTATCTTCAGCTCTAGTGAATTACTTAAAGAGCAGAACTCTTTGAGTATCTCAAGCTGCTTATCCATTTTAACCTGGGAATCACATTCAGGGGGCCATGGCCTGCTACTAGAAATCACTTGATTTTCTTCTGGTATCAAGCAAACAGAAGGACACAATGCTTTTCTGAGCATTGATGGTCTTCAGAATAAAGGTCAGATAAAAGGCCAATGCCTTGAAACTGCCTGTGCATGTGTGTCAGCAAAGACCAACACTATGAACCCAGTGTGTTTAATTCAAATGAGTCAAGTCTGGCTAAAATTGACACCTTTGAGGGGAAGGTATGACAGAGCCCCATCTTCAGCTTGGATCCTGCTTTACCAGTGCAAGATCCCACAGCAAGAGTAGTTTGGACATACAGTGCTGAGGGACCACATCCACAGAGCCTCTCTTGGCTGTTATTTGGGTCAGATCTTCACAGAAATCACTGGTAATTGCCTCTGAGCAAGGACACAGGAAAAAGGGAATGCCAAGTCTTTCTATTCCATAATTATGCTTTGTAAAGAACATGATCCTCCTTAGGTTTAGATTTCTCTGCCCAGCTATGATTACATGATCTGAGAAATGCACTCAGAAAAAGATGTTTTCTGCCTTTGTGGACTACCTAGAAGTTGCTTTATGGAAGAAGAATGCCCATATAGGTAATTTAGATATTCAGACTCTCCCGGTTAATGTTTTGCAGATTCCTGAAAAGTAATGAGGTTGCCTTTTCCTCCTCCCTTCACCCCAGGAGTGCACATACTACAGAGCAGGAGCTTCTATTTTGGAAAAATGGGCAATTTTGTTGTCAGGACTATTCATATAGAAATGTCATTTCAGTGCTTGGTAAAACAATTCCATTTCCTCATCTGCAGTTCTACCTCGTTCCAGGTAGGAAGCTGCTCATTTTCATTTCAGTCCCCTGCAAAAAGGCACAGCAAGCTCCAGAGGCCCATCCACTACTGGAGAGCTCTGATCTCTCTAATTTATCAGGAACTCTTTGCAATCCCAGCCAGGGCTGTTACAGTGCTATTGATGGGAGATGTAGGATCTCCTCTCCAGCACTGAAGTTCTTGTTTTTGTAACCAAAATCCATGTCAGGGCCTTCAAGCAAACTATCCCATGTGACAATCATTTGCCTGTTTGCCACCACTCTTTCCTCACTTGCTTTTTTCAAAGCTGGAAAGATGATGTATGGTGTCTCTAGAGCAGGAAAAGTGCAGCTAGGAATGTTAGAGTATAGATGTAGTTCCTACTCACAGGCAGCTGTTACTCAGCCTTCTAGACAATGCTCCTCCATAGGGGTTGCTTTTATGAAAGGAAGTTGTCTTTTCACTCAACAAGAAACTTGTTCATAGTCTTTAATGCCAAGCTTTGCATTAAAAACAAAGTATTTCTGAAGACTGTGAGGTACAACTGTTTCATCATCCTCTTAAAAACTGTGAATTAAGAGATTTAAAATATTTCTCCTGAGTGTTTTGACTGTAACTCTACAAGTAGTGTAATCTACTAGTAGCACACATCAGGAAAACATGTAGCTCATCCAAAGCCTTCCAGACAGCCATTTCTATCAATAACCAGGCAGGAGTGCTCTGATGAGTGGGAGCAACAGCTTTTAAGCCATACAGACTTTGCAGCAGTAGGTAATTGTCATTATTACCCCAGAGTGAGAAAACAGGGATGAAGTGATTCACCCAAAGAGCACCGTGAGTCAATAGGGGAGCTGGGAATAGAGTGCAGAATTCCCTGCATTATCCATTGGAGGCCTCAGATAATATCATTTCATAAATGCTCTATCTTTGTAAAGACTTCAGTGCTATAATTATCCTCCCAGGACTCTCATGGAAACAAGATATTTATAACTCCATTAAGCCTTTCCTGGTAATTTTATGATCAAAGTGAAAAACCCAAATAATGCTGTGCCAATCAGTCTCATGTCCAATGTCATCCAGAATGGCCACATGATGAAAGCCTCTCCTTGGCTGCTGCAATTAAGTGCTTGCTATCTTCTGACTGCCTTTCCTGTGTCCAATTCCACTTCTACCACATAGTGGACAGGGAGTATTTTTTGCAGTGTGATGAGCCACGCATTTAGAATGTACCAAATAACTGGGAAAGATGCTTGTTGCCAACACAGCCTACTGGTTTGGGCTATAAATGCTTCCTAAAATCCTTTCGTGTGTCCCAGGTTCACCTAAAATGAGCAAAGCCACCTCAGTATTTCCACTAACCGTTGTATGTCCTAAAAATTGCAATGCAGATGCCAAGACTAACTATTAACAACAGGTTAGGGACTGAGGCTTTTGGACCCTGGTTCAGCAAAGCACTTAAGCTTGTGCTTAAATCAAAATCCATTCTTATTCCCCAGATCCATTTTAAGTGTTTGGTTAAGGCAAAACACATGCTTAAGTTGAGTTTTGCTTGGCAAAGTGCCTAAGCCCAGCACAGAACAAGGGTCTTAAAATTAATTTCTCTTTGAGGGGAAGTCATTATTTTTAGACCACCTCTCAGTGGCCACAGCACTATCTTTTAGTCCCCAGCCAGCTATTTTGAGGAAGTGTATGAGCTAAGTCTAAACTTCTGGGTTCTGTGACAATCAGTGGCACAGAAAAGAGAAAGACCACTTGAAATACTTGGCTTGAGAGGGGCCTTTGGGGAGGCTCATTGAGGGAAGATATGAAAGAAGTTGTGATTATTCTGGGAGGTGGCTGCTGATACTGTGGGTGATCTTCTCACTGCACTGACTGGAGAAGATTCACTTACAGGAGGTCAACAATTTTAACTCAAAATGTTTTCAGGAGTTTTATATTTCCACAGGAAAATCCATTATTTCAGGGAAAATGTTTATGCTCTCTTCAAAAGTATAAAAAAAATTGCCTGGAATGTGTTAGTTTCCTTATTTTTTTTTCCCTGAAACACTTCTCTGATATACAATTATTAAAGGAAAATTCATGTAACAGAGTTTTATTTCTTATCCCTTGTAATACTACATTTCCTGTCTCATTAAGACAACTCTTACCATTGTTTCAATGACTTTGACATGGGAACTTATCAGGTAGAGCTGGCCTTTGCCACATCTGGAGGAGGAAGAGTTACATTTTCTAAGATTTTTTTTTTTGAGGGATGCTCTACTACTTTCCCTTTAACACCCAGTCTTCATACAGAAGGTAGAAATAAAAAAGGTAGCTTGAAATACATTTTATTTCTCTGTGGGCTTAAAAATCTTTGGCTTCTTGCAGTCTTGTGGTAATGGCATGGATAAAACCTTACTCTGATTCCTGCTATGTCCTGGTATGTAGGACAGCTTTCTAACAGCAGGAAGAGTCAGGTAAGAGGACAGATTCCCCATGGAAATTTGGCACTGCTGTATTTAAAAGGCGACTGGACAAGCACTTGAAGAGGAATAATTTAGATACTCTTAATCCACTCCTGCACAGGGTATCTCAATGACCTTTTAATGCCTGTTTAACCCTGTCCCATGGGAAAGTCTTTCCCTCCTCCAGAAGCTTCTGGATTATTTCCAGGCAGAAGACCCCTTTTAGCTCTATCACTTGACCACCACATTGCTTTACTAATCCACCTCCCTTGTTTTTTTCCACCTTGGAAAGTACAGCAAGTGCCTGGAGCCGTCACATACAACAGGGCAGTGATGGAACCCCAGTCAGGCCCACTGTTCTTCACCTCTGCCATGAACAGGTATTTCTTTCCTGCCAAAAGCCTGCACTTCCAATAAAAACACGTCCTGCCTTTCAGGACTAATATTTTCATGGCTGATTCGCGACCGATGGGGAGTTGCTAAATCCAGTAGCCCCACAGAGGTGAGGCTACTGCAGCTCCACACCCCTGGATCCAGCAGACACATCCACAGATGTGTAAAATGTGTGTATCCACTGATGGTTCCAGTGGCCAGCTCAGACAGAAACACTCAGCACTCAGACAAACAGCACCAGTGGCCTCATCCTGCCCCCTGCTCTGGCAGATCAGGGTGGGTCTGTGAGTGCAAAATATTTATAAAAATCATCACAGAATCATAGAATGGTTTGGGTTGGAAGGGACCTTAAAGATCACCCAGTTACAATCCCTTGCCATGGGCAGGGACACCTTCCTCTAGACCAGGTTGCTAAGAGGCCCATCCAGCCTGGCCTTACAAATATTATGGTCATTTCCAAATTTTAAAATTAAAATATACACTTCCAGGTAATACCATGCAGGAAATCCAAGGGAATGGTCTTCAGTTATGGAAGAGACACTTGAACAGCAATTAAGATTGCAACTCTTACACAGTTAACTATTGCCACATGCTAAAATAAAAGTTGGATGAATTATTTTCCAGCCATATAAATCACTGAAGTTGTTCTATCCATCACGAAGGTAAGCCAACCACGTAATGAATTATACAACGTGTTATTTTCCTATGCATGTTGTTCCCATAGTTTGCTCTGTTGTTAAAAGTCTATTTGTATGAGGGGATTTTTTTGCAAATACTTTTAAAATGATGAATAATCTTTACTTATAAGACTAAAAATACATGCCAGCTATTATTGTGTATTAAATCTGACAGCAGTTAAAGTGTTGGTATCTGAACTTACTTGACAGCATCTTCAAACAACTTTTACTAGGTATTCTTTACAGAATTAAATATTCTTAGATTTGTGCAATTTGTTCTATAACTCATGGAAGGGAAAATAAAAGTGTTCTAGATAACAGACAACCAGTCTCATGAGCAGGAACAGCTTTCCTTGCAATCACTTTTTATTGGGAGCTAAACACGGTGAAACTTTCATTGCAAATTCATGCAAGGACCGATTCTGAATCCTGTGGAACAAAATAAAGCTCAGCAGAAATTTCAGGTGCTCCGGTGGAACAAGATCCCAATTGCCATTTTTCCGTTACAAAGGCGTTTTATTCGCAGGAAGTCGGCACTGGTTGTAGGCAGAGCAGGCCAGATCTCCCCCTGCCCACCCAGGCAGTGACACACAAGTCCCCACAGTTTATCAGGATGTGGAGCTGACCCAGAGGTCTCTGCTCAGACTGTCCTGGATTTTGTGCACACCAGCACCAGGGAGCTGTTTGTTGTTACCATTGAGATTTCTTAGCATGAGGCACCACTTTGGCCTTGGTTTGAAGTGCCCTTCAGGGAGCAGTGACCTGGCCCAAGGGAGCTGCTTCTCCACTGGTTCTGGCACAGCTTCCACACAGGATTTCCAGACACTGCAGCTTTTTGTCCTGAATGTTTGGTTGGTGAGTTTAGTATATCAGATTTGCAAAGTCAGTGAGTAACTGGCCCACAAATTATGAATGCAGCAGGAGAGCTTGGACTGAAGCACTGGGAGGTGGGCAGATGGGGGGAGCACAGGTATGACTGCACTGGTTTGGCACAGCACAGTGTACAGCATTGAAAGCTGAAATCAAGAACTCTGCAGGGAGAGAAGCTGTCTGAAGATGTGGGATTAGGAAGCAGCTCAGTGGTCCATCCATCCAGCTTGGGCTGGCAAAGAAAGGTCAGTGCTGCACAACTTTCATTCCCAGCATTTATACCGGACCCGTAATGGTGCCATGGGTTGCTGTGTCCCCAC
>VYZP01073466.1:0-32463 GCA_013400635.1 Hypocryptadius cinnamomeus | reverse complement strand
TCAGTCACGAGTTTTTATTATTCATTCTTTTTAAGCTTTCTGTCTGTATCCTTTCTCTATATTTTAGTATAGTTTTAGTATAGTATTCTTTTTATATAATATATATCATAATATAATAAATCAGCCTTCTGAGAACATGGAGTCAGATTCACTGATCTCTAACCTCATCCTGGGGACCCCTCACAAAGATCACAGTGCAGCACTAAGGATGTCTTTCTTGCACTTGTTTCCCCTGGGGAGTAGGCTGGGGGTGTGCAAGATGCTGGCTATCCCATCTCACCCCATCTGGCACTGTACTCAGCTATAAAAGTGTAGGGAAAGGGAGTATGTTTGTGGTTATGTGTGTGCTGAGGCCTCACTTTCCAGGAGGTCACTAAATATCTGCCTCCTTATGGGAAGGAGTTGCTAAACTTCTTCTTTGCTTTGCTTGTGTGCATGACTTTGCTTTACCTGTTTACCTACTACACTGTATTTTATCCGGTCCAGGAGTTTCCTCGCTTTTGCTCTTTGTGTTCTTTTCCCCCAATCCTGTCCTACTAAGGAGGGAAGGAGGGAGTGAGCAGCTGTGGGGGTGCTTAGCTGGTTGGGGCCAGCCTGCTGCACTCCAGAAAGCTCATGTCTGAATCTGGCATTAAAGAAAAACCCAAACAACCTCTCCTCCACCATCAATACATTATTTCAGTCAATAATTTTAGTGAGCCAAAATAATCTGACTTAAAATTTTTAATAAATGAATTCTTCTTTCACATTATTGGCAAAACTTTATAATGAAGAATGGGTTTGAAAAGTCTAAAAATATCTGAGTTACCTGCTGACAGGAATGACAGCATAACCCCAATAGAGTGGCTAAGGTCCAAACCAGAATATTTTTTGTCAGCAAACCATTCTTCTTCATGGGAAATTGTGTCTTTCATACACAGGGAAAACAACTAATAAGCAATAAATTACCAGCATATGAGAGTTTGGAGTGTTCTTTTTGAAGTGATTTCCTCATTCCACTTAAATGCTGCTTAATATTGGCAGTCCTCTTGGCTGTGCTAGTACAAGCAGGGGAGTGAGCCAGCTTTTAAGTGTCCTTTCACATTTCCTGGGGATTTGGTTGATGCATTAATCTCTCTTACCCTTGTTTTACTTGAATAAGCAGCATTATTTGGCATTGTCACTTCAGGTGCCTCACAATCACACAGAATTATAGATTCTTTAAATCAAAAAGATCATTGCAATACCCCAGATCCCTATGAGATGCTGCATGCACTAGCAGTGCTTTCAAGTAGAAAAAGGTAATTAGGAACAGGAGAAAGTAAGAAAAAGAATAGCTATTTCATCAGTGCTATCAAAAGAAATGGTCAAATGAGAAAATAGCTGGTTAATAAATAATAGAACCACTTAGATTATAAGGAAATTCTACAAACACAAGAGCTACTTTTTGAGTTAATCTATAATAAGAATTGAGTAGAGAGCAAACTTTTTTATTTTATTTTTAATAATATTTTAAATCATATTTTAATTTATGATTTTTTAAAAAGTCTATGATCATTAATGCAATCTTTAGAGATGCAATGAGAGTTACCTGTATTCTAAAATATCCTTGGTGTTCTCTGAAGATACGGTAAGTGTAGATGAGGTCCTCAAAGCTGTGAAAAAACATTGTATACATAACACATCACATTAACAAAGTGGATATATCTGCAAACAGTATTAATGACATGAGAAGTGCAGTAAAATTGAATGAGGCAGAGACAGGAAAGCAAAAGAAAAGAGATCCTAGATATTACAAAATGAGTGAAGGTTTACTATCTTGAAATACAAGATTACTCTGACTAGGAGTTTCAAAGAACATATGAACTAAGCCTAACAGGCCTTTAACAAGCATAATTTCATTCCACAGACATCACCTCTTCTCATCTCTCTCTTACCTTCCTCACTGTTCTAACCTTCATTTTGCATTTCTGTCACAAGAAGGCTGTTGAATTCTTGGAGAGATGTAGGCAGAAAATGGCCTCCAGCACCCAGAAAATGACTGTATGGCTCCTACTTCTGAAAATAATGTTCTTCCTTTGCATTTCCCAAGGTTTTAGTCATTGTTATTTTTGATAATAAGCAGGTGTTTGAACACTGAGTCTACTGATGTCTTTGGATATATTTTGCCAACAGAAATAAAGCTTTATCAGATACCACAGTAGCAGCAATTCAGGAGGTGGACTGGAGATCGTGACTGTGATCAAAAAGGGTAGCAGAGTTGCAAGAAAATATATATCACAAATAAGTGAGGAGGTTGGGATGGGGAGAGCAGCATCTGAAAACAAGTTTTTTAACTTGTGTGCCGTTTCATCAGGATGACTTCAGCTGTGGCTATGTGAACTGTCATGAGAAGTAGAATCTTGGGGCAGAAACCTGGCTCAGGGCACTTGCACAGAAGTGAAGGGTTACTGAAAATAAACTACTTTGTTCTGCAAAAAAAGTTACTATGAACTAAAATCAGAATAAGGCTTTCAGTTATGACAGGTTTAATTTAATTCAAAAAGTGGTATCACAGGGATGCATATTTTGGTTTTTGTCTTCTTGAGATACTTGTGGAGATATACATGTTCCTTGCTGAAAAGTACTTTTACAAATGTGAGTGCTTACAGAGACAGAGAAGTGAGAAAAAGAAATACCAGGAACTGATCATTTTTGAAACTTTGTCTTTACTGATCAACTAAATATTAAAACATTTCTGCCTGGATATTATTTAGGTACTGTAATTCTTACTAAATTAACATGAAACTACCATTAAAATGGAAACTTTTGTCTCCTCATTAACTACTAAATGCTTACCAAGAGCCATAAAGGGTACAACTAAATGTTTGGTCTCGAAGAAAAGCGAGGTGAGAGGGAAAATGGCATGTTGAACAGTAAGGAGAACAGTAGCAAAACCAGTAGGTCTGAACTGAGGTGCTGTCAGAGACCTGGGATAATTCTAGATGAAAGAGACAGTGTGCTGTGGAGGAAGAGCTGTGCACCTTGCCCGATTAGAGGAGAGATGCATTTGAACTGGTCACACCATTCTGCCTCCCACGTCCTCCATGGGAATGCACTCCCCCCCATATCCCAGTAGAAAAGGACAAGAAAGTTTGTTTGTTTGCTGTAGCGAGTGGATCAGTGTCTCTGCCCACAGATCAGTTAATTTGAGAAGGGTTTATCAGTTTCCACATAAACCATGTTAGGTGCTAAACAAGATGTTGAGATGCAATGCTAATTCACAAGTCACCTTTGAACATCACTAAGAGTTTCAGTGTTGGTTGCCCCCAGTTTCAGGGCAGTTTGCCTAGTGAACCACTGCCAGGCAGCCCAGTTTCTGGGGCAGTTCTCAGCCAGTGCACTAATACTGTCCCATGTGCTGTCTGAACACAAGCCTTGCTCTGACCTGTGCAAGCCACCATCTGTGTACCACTGCTGCCACTCTTGCAATTTAACTATGGCATTTGTTCATGTCAGGATTATAGGCAAATCCACTGAACACTTCAGTTTTTATCAGCTTTTAACACTAAAACCCACAGAGGCAAACTGGAAGTCATGACGCCAAAGTATGTCTGCAAGACATCACAAGGCAAATCTTCTTTGCCCTTAAAAAAAAAAAAAAAAAAGACAAAAGGAAAAGCAACTGTGTTGGTGTAGCACAAAGCCTCACCCAGGTTCTAACTAACATTGCCATTCTTCCTCTGTGTCAGATTCCCCATTTGTCCCTTCTGACAAGGTATGCATGTGCCTCCCACCTCCTTACCCTCCCTTCAGCCCCTGCATTGTCTCATTCCACACCATACTGAAAGCAGGTTCCTGTAGCTCCCTTGCTGAGGGCTCTGTTTGTCCCCATCTTGCTATTTCTCTTCTACTCATTGTTATTTTGCAGATCTCCTTTCTTCTACCTGCCAACCCAGTAGTACTCTATTTCTCTCTCTCTTTTTCTCCCCTTTCCATTGGTTTGTTTCATAACAAATTAATTTTTAGTGACTGATAAAAACATCTTCTCATATTTATTCATTAATTAGATGTGTTAAAAGGTTTTCATGTCACACTCAAACATATCTGCAACAAGAGTGCAAAACCTCACAGGTTCAAACGAAGACCTAGATTCTAGTTTTTAAACTTTGATTGCATTATGAACAGATCAATTATATATGATAAGAGTAAAAAGGGAAAAAAAAGTGCTATTCCCTACATAAAAAGAAAATAATAAGATTTTAATTGTAGTAATTAAAGCTTTGGACTAGAAGTAGCAGTTTTCTATGCCCATCTTGTTTGTGGATTTGTCATATAAATTCAAACAGAATTTTGTAATTTCAGCCTCAGTCTATGTTCTTATATCAGGTAAAATTCTTTTGAAACACAAGGCTGAGTTTTTATCTGACAGAAAGTCTACAAAGAAGGAAGTGTTTTGTAACATGCGATGAGATTTTTCAGTGTCTCAACAGTACTAAAATGCTGTTTACTCATCATTACAGAGGCAGTTACTTTGAGTAAGGATCTTAGCATCTTTTGGCAGGCTGAGGTATTTTCTCTGGGCTCCCCTTATTGTCTGCAGAGAGAGACCAGCATTACCAGACTATAGTTCATTTATCATCTGTTACATAAAATGGCTTTCTGGAAATGCCACCTTCTCACTTGTCACTAAAAAGGAAACCTAAAGCAACCAGCACTACTTGAATGCATAGACATACTCCCTTGGAGTCTGTTAATATCAGGGAAGAACTAATAATGTTAGAGAAGATGATTGTTGTCTTTAGATCCAACTGAAAACTCATAAAAAATGAGTATTAGGGTACTTACAAAACACAGAGACACAAGACTCCTTCCATACTCTCACTCTCCCGTATTAAGTAGCTGCCATTCTTTTTCTTCTTGCTCAGCAGCTCTTCACAGGTTTTTCTTGTTATCTTTCCATGAAAAAATGGGAATTCCATGGGCCAAAGAAAAAAAGGTAGCTTGCCTTTCAAAGCAATTCTAGAGCAAGTCAGAAGCCTGGCATGAGAAGAAACCTTGTTCCAAAGACAGCTTCCTGTGGTCATCTGAAGTTGGAGGTGCCAAGGACACAAAGGAGTTCATCTGTGTTGTTTACTGAACTGTCCCCCAGTGAGGTGGGTTAGCTCTGCAGCTTGACAGCTCATGAGCTTCATGGAGACAGGAAAAGGTTGGTCTACACTGGTCACAGTCCACATCAAAAAGGAAGAACTTTTGTCACGTTATACCAGCAGACTTTTGGGTTGTGTGTCACACCTCTAAGCTATGAAATCAATAAGGTGACACTGAGGTATAGTTAATTTTTAAATTCACTTTTATGTTTAAAGTGGCTCAAAGCCCAGCAAATAGGGTCCTATGCTTCAGGAATAAGTCAGGACTGCATAGGGGAGGATAAAATTATGTAAAAGCACTCTTGTCTTTTTTCAGGTGATTTTGAGAAGAGAAAATAAGTACTTGTGATATTTTAATCAGCGTCAGTCATGAAGCCGTAGGATGTGCCAGAAGAAAATTGGCAATTCTCTGTTCATGCAGAGGTTTAAACAAGGTTCATCAAAATAAGCTGTATAATGACACAAGGTGTTTAATGGAGGAACAGTGTGAGATGCAGGGACTGCTGTTGTGTTGATCACAGAGAAAAAAAAAAGTGAAAAAACCAAGGTAAATACTGTTGGAACACTGTAAGCAAAACCAACCATGTTTTACATGCAGCTGTTACATTCGTGTTTTTTCTCTGACAACTTTGTACACACAAAAATCTTACGTTAATATTTGTGTGTTTAACTGCAAGTTGATCATGCATCACACTAAGACCATTTCCAGATGGTATCTTAGTTAGTTCAGGAACAAAGTACCTCTAAATAGGTACTGTTTTGTCTCAAAGAAATGTAGAAACTTAAGGAAAAAAGATATCCCAAGAGAGAAACCAAGAAATGGCAAGTCCAAGGTGATGCTGTCGCTGAGGTCTGTCCTGCAGTGACCACAAGTTACTGATAAAACAAGTCCTGATCACCAAGGAACTTGTTTATGTAGTTAGATCCTCCAGTTTCAGCTGTCTGCAGACAGCTGCATTTGGAATAAGTCTTATTTTATCTTCCAATGGGATGGGGATAGTGATATTGGGAGGGAAATATCCCGGTCTTGTAAGCATCCTTAAGAACAAATATCCTTATGTGACAAAGATTCTCCTCCTTATCAAATGCACTTGTGTTTTCCTCAGGTTAAAACTGTTTGTGGCCTTTTTTCTACACATTGTATAAATAAACATTTTCCATGAGATATTGTGAGGTGAATGGGTTTTCCAGAAGCCCAGCTCTGCAGATGAAGAGCAGCAACTGCTCAGCACTGTCCTGCTTCAGACAGGTTCTCTGCTTGCATTGAAAGGAAGGTAGATAGGAAACAACTGCAAATTCCTCTTTCAAGAAGGTAATAAATCGATGTTCTTCACAATTTTCCCTGAAGGTCTCATTACCTAGGTGCAGAAATATAAGATAGTAGTTTCAGTAGATCTTGCAGATCTGAATGTAGAGTTTACTTAAAGTGAAACAGCAACCACATGCTACCTGCTGTCGCCTTAGCAGAGTGTCTGATAAAAAAAAATCTTAAGAAGGAGAAAGTGCTTGAGGAGAAATGGGGCTGAGGTCTCCTTCCAGCATCAGTCACCCTCCACTGGCCCAATCATCTTCCTCCTCAGTTAACTCCACAGCTCCCTGAGAGCATTCAGGAATTAACATGGTCCTTTTACCTTACCTCACCTCATCTCACCTGTCTGTAATATTCAAATGAACCTGAAAATAGGATAGAATGCTTGATTTAAAAGAAGAAATCATTGAAATATACTAGAGAAAGGGGTCTGGGAGGGAGAAAGGAGAGAGGCTGTAAATACGGTCTGGTCAGTCACTAAATATATGTGACTAAATATATGTTGCTAAAATATATGTGTGGGTGTGGGGGTGTGTGTGTGTATGTGTGTGTGTTTGAGGGCTAATCCAGAGCAAAACCACACAGCTTCTGGCAAATATACAACAGGACTTGCAGAGCCTAGCCTGGGATACCTGTTGATGGATGCTGTTGATGTAACTGACAGGTGGGGGGGATTTCCTTGTCAGTCACCACAGAGCTGCACCATGAGCCTCACCACAACTTGTACAACACAGCACTGAATCTTTACAGTGCATGTAGGGCTCACATAACAATGTATTTCCATGGGCCTAATGCAGCCTAATGTAAACTCTGAGCAAACATTTCCTAACACAAACATTTCCAGCTTAACAAATCTCGCAAGTACTTTTGGCTTACACAAACCTGCATACCCAGGCTGCCTCCTCAGCCAAGTTCTGAAGAGTGGTAAGAAATATGACCTGATGATCTTAAATCTGATTAAATGTATGATGAGAGACTTGGGGAGCTGAAATGGCAGTGATGCCCCAAGGCAGTGGGGCTTGGGTGGTTGAGGCAGTTGCACCAGGCTGAGCCTCTGGGAATCTTAGCTACACCAAACCAAGCAATAGCTCTTGTTAATCTGTGCTTAAAGTAATTTTACTCCATTCCAAAATAAAATTGGGTTGTTTTTCATTTCTCATACACTTAAGGAGATTTCACAGTTCCTAGGATAGCCCTCCTGCAGTGACTATCCTTTCAGATGGCAGAGAACAGGGGAAAAACAAAGTCCTTTTTCCTGAGAGACTGTCTCTTGGCCTCCTTCTACCATAGCATGGAAAAAAACCAGTTTCACTTCCTAAAAATCTTCTGTATGTCAAAACAATCACATCTTTCAATCAATCTTACACTTTCTGAAGTTAATGCAGTCACTTCTGAAGGAAGTATTTTTCCATAAGCCGCCTTTTCTTGCAATTGCTCTCTTTACTTTTCTCTGGCACCACTTTCGCTACTACTTCTATAAAATTTGATGCCTAGAAATAAGCAAGTCTTTTGATTAGAAGAGCAGGATAGTTAGCCATTCTTTCCTTCACGAATTGGTGCTAGAGAAACAAGACCTGCAACATTTTGGAAGCAGTGCCAAGCCCTTGTTGACCGTATAGCTCATTGGTTTTCTGCCATTCGGCTGCCTGGACTAATTTTCTTTTTTTTTTTCCTCCTGTTATTGTAAAACTAAGCAAGGCTATTTCATAGTGACACCTCATGTTAACAAGCACAGTTGGACCTCTGGTTCTGCAATGTCTCCTGGCTGCAGCTCTAGCACAGCAAAGCTCTTGACAGTGCCTTCTGTAAGAACAGGAAATCTGGGGAGAAGCTAGGCTGCATGACAACACTGAGGGTCAGACATCCAGCGAATCATCAGGCACAGTGTGGGATATCCAGGCTAAATAAAAGCTGTGGTCAAAAGCAAGACCAGTGTGCTTGAACTGTTGTGAGTAAAGCAAGGAGCTGAAGGTCATTTCTTATCTGGCCAGAAAGAAAAAAACAGCCACAACATAACAAAACAGGAAGTAAGTTGAGTTCTAGCAAAATCACCTGACATATGAGATCTTGTTGAGTTGTGTCTCTGCGCAGTCCCAGTCCTGTGGCTTACTCTACCAACAGAACCAATAATGTTTTTGCAAAACTATTACAGCAAAAAATTACATTTAATTTCAATTTACAGCTTTAGCATGATATCTACACCAGGCTATACTTTTGCAATTTACTGTGCCTGGACACAAAGGGATTTTTTAGGTAGTGTCCATTGATGACAAGATTTACTTGACACTGAAACAAAAATCATTATGATGTAAATTCAAGAAGAAAATTGAACTAGTGTGTCTGTTACTTAGAGATTGCTGCTACAGCTGTCTATGGAGCCCCAAGGCATCAGAGCTCTCCCATTAGCTTTCTAATAAAATATAAACCTAGGAGGAAAAGCCTGTTTTATAACTCTCTTAATATACTGCCTGTTTTTTAAAATACAAGTAAAGAGAAAATGGTAGTTCAGAATGAAAGTGGTAGTTCAAAATGAACTGAGAATGGTAGTTCAAACTTGTCTGTGCTAAAATTTGAATTAAAAAGTCACAGAGCCAAACAATTAAAAAATGTTTATAAGACACATGAATATGTGTAAGCAGTGGATTTTGGTAATAAAATTATCTAGAATTTTGCTTAAATGTTTGCTTACAGAATAGAGTCATAAAACAATAATTTTCTTCTCACTGGCAACTACATTGTCAGGGTTCAGAGTGATCCATATTCAATTACTCCCTGAGCTTATAATAGCTGCAATGTTTGTATTTAAGTGTTATGATCTGCCTCTGAGGCAGGGTAACTGAGGCTCTTGTTAATAGATCCCTTGGAGTGAATTAGAATTAGAGTGAAACAATTCTGAATGTCTAGTTTATATATGAGGCATACTTATTTTAAAGCAATTTAATTGCAGCAGAAAGAAGGAATGTAGCTGTTTTAGTTCTTTTCTACAAAAATATAAAAATATATCCTGAAAATTCAGCTTCTAAGACATCATTCATTGGTCTCAAATATCACATAAATCAATTAGTGAAATGCAGTAAGAAGTTAGCTCACATCATAATGCCCCCAAAGTACTGCCTTCCTGTTAAGAAATGTGCAAATAAAGCTGTAGGAAGTGACAAACCTCACTTACACTTAATCACATTTCCGTACTTCCGCTACATACTTCATCACATATAACTGCACTATAAAAGTTGGAGCTTTTGTTTTAATATTTGACAGGACTCAGTCAAGAGTGTTTATCTGTCCTTCACATCTAGAGTCATATTAACAGTGTCATCATTTTTACCTTGTGAATTTTCTCTTACTAGTAGCTCTTTTTACCATTACTAATATTTTCCTAGTCACTAACTTACAGTGTCCTGTCAGAATGCTGTGTACATGACAACTACAGCTTGCCACATTGGAGCAGTGCCATCTTTGCATAGTATTGAAAACAACACTTATTCAATCCCCCCCCCACATGGCAATTAGGCACTGAATAATGTAAAGAACAGCAGGATGACAACATACGAACTTAATTATGCTCTTGCATAATTTTCTAAACCATTTGGGTGCCAGTATTTAGTTTTTATCCACAA
Source organism: Hypocryptadius cinnamomeus (assembly GCA_013400635.1). NCBI lineage: Eukaryota > Metazoa > Chordata > Aves > Passeriformes > Zosteropidae > Hypocryptadius > Hypocryptadius cinnamomeus. The sequence goes on along the minus strand of VYZP01073466.1, from coordinate 22,429 downwards.
CTACCAAACTTCCTTCACATAATCCTCTTCCTTTACTGATGGGCTGGGCAGCACTACAGAGAGGTGATCAGAGAACCAGGTTTCTCCAAGAATGTGCAGTGCATGCACAGAACAAAATGATGGTCCCAGCTCTCAAGAGTTTACAGGACAAGTTCACACAAGGCTTGGATTCATATCTTGGGCAAGACAGACATGAATACCCATACAGAAGCTTATACTTGAAAGTATCAACTTTCTAAAGCTAAAGGCTAAAACACAAATGGGAATTTAAGTCACAGACATAAAAAAATGGGGCCAAAAGAATAGGCCAGGAGAATTGATTAAAGCCAAATTTATGGAGCATGTCAAAAGCAAAGAAAGCACTTAGGCTGCCCATCTGGTTTAAGCAAAAAGCCAATATCCCACTTCCAAAAATGGTTACTGGTGGATATGTAGAAAAAGAAACAGAAAGATGCACTTTTTATGTACAAAGGTGAGTACAGTTCTTGTACATAAGAGGATAAATGCTGGATAAAGGACAGCTAGGATAAGAACCTTATCTGTAAAAATCAGTAGGAAGAAACATGTCCTGCTAGACAGAAGCTGCAAAGTTCAAATGACGTCTAAATATGGGAACCTACATAAGCCCCAGCAAAGGTGACATTCAGCTTTGTGTCCCTTTAGTTGTGCCCTGTGGTAGAAAACATAATGGAAGAATGGTTTTAGGGAAAACTGGCTTGGTAGCCCTAGATTCCAAGAAAATGCATCAATTAAATTAAAGGGTTCTGTTAGCCAGTTGTCTCAGTGAAAATCTTCTGTGATTCCTCAAAGGAAAGCCAGAAACAAGCAAGGGGAATGCCTCAAGGAGAGTGGAAATCACAACAGAGGATAGCAGGGTAGCAGGGATAGCAGGGAGGGAGGCAGACAAAAGGGGCACAGAATAAGCAGCAGGCAATAGGAAGCATTAGTGAGATCCTGTAAGGAGTCCTTAAAGTGAGGGTCACTAAAACCATGGGAAGAGTGGCAGATATCTCAAGGCCAGGTACACTCATCCAGCAGGTCAGTGGCTGAGGTCAGCCACACAGGAAGGGAAAGGCAGAGGCAAGGCAACAAAGGAGGGAAAGGAAGGGAACTAGGGGAAAAAAAAAAGATTAATGAATGAAACAGAACCCGATTTTCCTAAAAAACAGTCAAAGGCTGATGAGAATAATAAAAAGGGGAAAATATCTAAAGACCATTTGACTTGCTTTTGTTTAAAGACGTATCAGCAAGCACTGATCATACGACAAGTGATTCATTAGGGCAGTATGAAGTACAGGTACCATGACTTTCATGTGAACATAGCCCATGAACTGCACTGCAGGATGGTATTCCCATACTGCTTTCAGCTTCTCTGATCAAATTAATTTTGATCTTCTCCAGCACAGTTGTATATGAGCAGGTGAACTTTTCTCTTTTTCAAGGACATTTTATAGAAGTGACCTGAGTAGAGACCATGTGAGGATTCCCAGCTTTTCTGTGGATTTCAGAGCCTAGGATCTTCACTTAGGCAGCTTACTATTTGCCTGCAAAGGCACCTGCCTCTCTCCCTAAGAAACATCCTCCCTAACCCTTAGGTGGGCTCCTGCTAGATTTCATTATTTTGCAAATAATTAGATGAAAATTTAGGAAATTAGATTATAGTTTAGCTTTTCAGCCCAAATCAGTGCTTGTAGACCCCCAAACTAGCTAGACAACCTTTGTTCTTTCTGACACAAATTACTAGAGGCCAACATTTATTAAGGGCTTTGTGTTTTCACAGCATGCCTAGATTAGAAGTGCTGAACCAGGCAGGAACACGTTTTCTCTCACTTGATTAACAGAGGAAAAAGAAAGGACTTGAACTACTGCAGCACAGCTACAACAGACTCTCTTGCTGATGGAGTTCTCAGTTCTGCTCCATTTTGACTCCCTTTCACAGATGAAGCTTCCCACTGCTGCTGTTGCTCCTATCAAATTCATATTCAAATCCAAATGCTCCATCTCACAGCATGAAAGCTGAGTGCAATGATTCTCTGGCTGACTTGGTGCCTCTGAAAATAACTCCACTGCACTGGTTAAAATAATCATGAAGGAGGAAGCAGAAATGAAAATTAATGGCACAAACACTTCAATTTTTCTTTGGAAGTCTGGGAGTTTATCAACAAAGCTTACTTAACTTCTGTAGAGGAGAGAGGGGTAAGATTTCGTGCTTACATAAAGACTGCTGTAATCTATCTGTACAGATATGCTCCATTACAAAGGAGGAAAATACAACTTACTATGCAATCATTTGTGGTTCAGCTCATCTGACACACTGGCAGTGTAAGTGTGGCAAGCTCTCGCTGTTCTGTTTGTTGAGCTTGTCCTACTTGCAGCTCAACACCTCACTCTGTGATCTAGAGAATATATCTGTTTGGATATGAATTCACAAGGACCTTATTACTCACCTGTGAAGAAAAGACTTGTTATGAGACAGCACTTAAAAAATTCAAATGTTCTGCAACTGTAATTAGGACCAAAAGAGAGAAACTGCAGTGCAGAAACCCTTTACATACAAACTTCAAGGACCCTGAATGCAGCCCCTAGGGATGACTGGCATGGCTGCAGGATGTCCTGGGTGCTCCCAAGGGACAGTGACCTGACCCAGGAGCCACTTCCAGTCAAGGTGCACCAGGAAACTGGCATCTCAGGGATGACTGCCTGGTCCCAGCCCTGAGTGCCAGCCTGCCCCCAGCCCCATAGAAAAAGCCCTGAACATGATGCAAAACTGTGCAAGTGGAACATCTGGATTTTCAGCAAAACTAGATTTTATCCACAAGTTTCCTTGCAAAATTAGAGATTATTAGTCTCATACTAAAAGGTGATTTTTAACAGCAGACATTTCAGCAGACTATCAAGTAGATCTGTTTTCTTGCACACACTCTGAGAGCCCTATTAGGCCCTTCCGCTCTGCAGCCCGTGCTCTTTACTACATGCTGGGCTTTTTGTTTTTGTGAGGAGTTTTTTCAGCAGTTTTACTGCTGAAAAATATGGAAGGCCTGTCATGCTGGTTTGTCACTTCATGATCCATTAAACTCTCTTCTCAAACTGAGAGCCGCTCTGTAGGTTTCCTTAACAACTTTCGTAAAATAACATCTCACTCAGCTTGTTACAGACAAATATGCAATGGTTACATCTAATACTGGGCTAACAGCAGGTGGGGTAGACTTTGGCTTTAGAAAGGTACTCAGTTGTTAAATTTTAGATCCCCAAAACAAGTGAGAAATTTCTTTCATAGTGAGTGAGAAAACAGATTTCTGGATTATGTTACAGAATTTGTCCAGTTATTTGTTTTAAACTGCAATTAAATTACGTATAGAAACTAAGAAGGAATCAACAAGGTAACTGATATAAATCAACAGAGAGATCTCTGTATTAGCATATTATATTTGGGCAATACACATCTCTCTATATCTATTTAAAGAGAGGCAGAGAGGGTTTTTATCACAATTCTTAGAGTAACTCCATGAAGGGATAGGACACGTAATTGAGACCAATCTCAAGAGGCTTTTGTGGGGCTCCCTTGTATTGATGTTTTTTGTTGGAACACGTCATTTCCCCCCTACCTTTTTACATTTCACACAGCTGAGTTAAGAGAGAGAAAAGAAAAGGAGGGTTCATTTTGTCATCTCAGGGAAGAATAAGGCTGATGCATACATGGCCACCCTATGTCCAGTGGTGATTGATAACTCCCAGTACACTGCATTCCTTTTGCATTGACTTTTCTCCCTGGATTGAGGATGCTAAGGCCAGCCTCAAATTTTGATATGTCCCATTTTCATTAATAAATTCCAGCCTTGTATAAGATTTGTCACTTCAAAAACAAATGCTCTTATATGTTAAAGAATAGGTACAGAACAGAGCAAGGCAGGGCTTTACACACCCACCTCACCACGGGCTTCCCTGGTTTCTTCAGAGACAGCACTGTGGTGGTGCAGGAGGAGCAGGGCTGCCCCATGGGCCACACAGCAACTGCAGGAGCAAAAAGCAGTGGTAGGGCTTCCTTTGGCTCTAACATCCTCAGTGCCCCAACATGGTCACTCTACCAGCTGTCTCAGGGAGGGCTGAGACTTACCCTGCCTAATGGTCACTGGATGCAGATATGCACAATGGCTCTTCCTGCAGGAGCTAATCCTGGGCTGGCTGTGATAGTCATCAAGCTTCTAGCACCATTCTACATTTATTTCTCAAAGAGAAAAAACCCTTTCATGTGATAAAAACAAAATAGTGAGATGAGAGTATGATAGCTAAACATCCTTATGTGCCCATTCCTGAAGCAACAAAAGGCAGTGTCTCTCCCTCGGCCAGGGGAAGAGTAAATCTTCAACAAGATGTACTTTTGGGAGAAATGATGGTCCAACAGGTCTGCCAGTGATTTTTCCTTAATAATAAATTTAATAAATTTATTATTTAATATAAATAATTCATTATTTATTTTATTATTTATTATAATCTAATAAATAATAAATTTCCTTAATAATAAATAAATCCTTGATAATAATAACAGTATGTTAGTATTATCATTCAGTTACCCAAACCCCATTTTCACTCTGCTTAAAAGGGAAAAATGAAGATTTTAAATTTGCATGATATCCAAAGAAGTCATATATTCAAGCATCTGTACCAGGACACTCACTCTGGGCTAGAGTACAGCAGCTCAAACTTTGCCTCATTTACAAGTTGCCAGTGATGGACTAAGCGAAAATGATTTTTGGTGTTGGGGAATGCTTGACAAACAATCTCAATTTAGACCCATCATGAGCAAATGCCAGACAGATGCTTCCTGGCTGAGGCTGGCACCAGTACAGGTGTGCAGGCCCTGAGAGGAGTGAGAGAACCAGAAGTGTCAAGTAGGAGAAACCCAAGAGCTGATAATATCTCTTTCAGCAATAAAGCACGTTTTGCTGAGCAGGTGTATTGGGTCTGGCTGAGCTGGAGTTCCTTTTCCCTTAGAAGCTCTCACAGTGCTGTGCTTTGCATGGGTAGCTAGAAAGGTGTTGATAACACACCAGTGTTTTGGGTACTGCTGAGCAGCACTGGCACAGCATCAGCGCTGCCTCTCCACATAACCCCACCCCCATCAAGGGGCTGGGGGTGGGCAGGATCGTGGGAGGGGACCAGCTAGGAGAGCTGACCCAAATTAACCAAAGGGATATTCTACACCACAGGGTGTCAGCTCAGATAGAAGAGCTAAGGAAGGGAGGAGGAACAGGGAGAGCGATTTCTACTCTTTACAGTGTTTGCCTTCTGGACCAACCACTCCACCTGCTGAAGCCCTGGTTCCTGGGAAATGGCTGAACATCTCTTACGGATGGGAAGTAGAGAATAAATTTTTTTTTTTCTCTTTGCTTATGTACTCCCATACTTTCACTTTTGCTCTAGTAAACTGCCTTATCTCAATCTATGAGTTGTTTTCCATCTTATTCTCTCTCCCCTGTCCAACTGGGAAGGGGAGTGGTGGAGTGGCTTGATGACCTGGCACCCAGCCAAAGTCAGCCCACCACAGCAGGCATAACACATAATTGTATATGATTGGCAGTCAATCATTTTATACTATGAAAGACCAGTCCAACTTTTTCACGGGGGAGATTTCTAGCATACCTCCCTAAGGTGTCTGAAGATCCTTCTCTTGCATGGTGATGCCCCTCAAGGATACCCCTCAAGGCTGGGTGAAAGTGATTGCCCATGGCCATTGGTATGGGTGAGTAACATCAATACATATTTGATAAGCTAGCTCTGATATTACTGATTTAATAAGAAGTACACTATGGTTTTAGTTCTATTGTGTAGTAAATAATTCTGATTAAAGCCTTTTGTCTTTTTGACCTTTTGGGGTTTTTTTCCTTTTCACTTTTTCAATTTTTACCTTCTTACCTAATCATTAACAATTTTAAAATATTGTTAATTTTATTAACATTGAATATCTGGTCTGCCATCCTAAATCCTACAGGACAAACTCAGATAGAGGTTCTATTTCACCTATACAATTCTTTAGGTATAAACTCATGACCAAATCTGGGGCAGGACTGGATCCAGCTGCACCTCGACTCCTCTCTGAGAAGTTTAGAAAGCATGATGATACATCCTGCACCTTGTGACTCAGCAAGAGGTTCTCTCTAATAAACTTTTCCCAAAGTTCCCATTTGGTTGTGCAACAACATCCAGTGTAAAAGCTGTGGGTAGCTGTTGTGCCAGCTCTAAAATGGATTTACAGACACCGAGAAGGGTGGAATGGGGGATTTGCCAGTTCTGGGGAATTGCTGGGCTTTCCAAATAACCTGCAGAGCCTCCAGGCCTCCAAATCTTCCTCTCCCTTCTCCTTCAAGGCACCAAAAATATGAAGTACAAGCACAAATTACAGCACCTCTGTGGGCCCTGGGTTTCCAAATCCCCAGAAGTGGCGATTAAATGAAATGTTTGTTTCTTCTCTGCAGAGACAGGAGACATAACCCAACTGATTTTGGACACCTGACTGAATTATACAACCTATGGCCATGAACCATGTCACCCAACTCCCAAAACCGGCTCTTTCCTCTTGGGCCATCTGAATCCCAAATTGTCTGACACAGATGCAGGAGACTGTTTATAGGGGCAGATTGCAACTCCTGCTTCAGGTCTCAGGAAAATTCAGAGTGGCTTCTTGTCATTAGAAGACATTAATTAAATCTCTTTGGTTTAATTAAAAAAAAAAAAATCAGAATGTGTTACTTTTCTCGTTTGCTAATTCCAGATTGTTTACCTTGGTCTTTGTGGTAACTGGCTTTTGCCAAGTGTTTTTTCCCCCACACATTATGGAGCAGAGAGAGGTAATGCTCTTCAGACACTCATGCCACTCTGCCTGCCTTCCTTCCTGTAGGTGTGAAGGTTGTGTTTTCACAGCCAACACTGAGCACACAGGCTTCCCAACACAGCCCTAACCAGAAAGGCTGGAAGTGCTCAATACTTCCTATAGGAGCCTAGCCTCCCACCCCAATAAACAGAGCAAGGGAAAGCATGTGTCACTTGCATTCACTCTGACATTCCCTCAGATTATCTCATGAGTGCCTAGTGCCTTCTGGTGTATAACACCACACCTGCACTTCAGCCAAAAATACTTCAGGGGCTCGGGTTGGTTGTCAGTTTTGCTTGTTGGTTAGTTTTGCTTAAGCCTGCCTCCACCAGGCCCCAGTCTTCTTTGCATTTTCGTGTTTAAGAATGGATTAAAAAAAACAAACCCATGAAGACAAGAGGCAGGCTCGTGATCAAAACTGGATATTAATAACCACAAAGCAAGCTATTGTTTCAGTGAAAAGCAGTGTTCTCAAGGCATATTGTATTAAACTTAAGTATGACAACAAAGCCTTCTCTGTTCCTCTAGTATCGGTCCTGAAAGCTGTCTGCAGTCTCTAGATGGCACTGTGACTCTTTATAATGATTAATCCAAAATGACCAACCCTTGTAATATAGTGCATTGCCAATTGAGTAAGAAGTCACCGCTGCCAAGTGACTATCTTCCATCCTTATATATCAGATATGCAATAATAGCTGGGTTTATAGTGCCTATTTACTTCTTCAGTCACAGCACAAACTTGTGCTCCACAAAATACCTCCTTCGGTGTGTTCACAGTTAATACCACACATACAGCCAGCTGATCCTCTTTTACTCATGTGTTCTTTCTTAAGTAATCTGAATTACCTAGTTAGAGATTCCCTTCCCTACTATTCAGAACCTGTACTCTGGATGTAGCTGTACCTATAGCCAGGTTGTTATGTCTGATTAGAAGCACATAACTGAAGGGTTAATCAGGTGTTCACAATTGCAGGGTATCAGTGTGATCAACCAGTGCTAGTGGATTTACTGCTAGCCATCATGTTGTTAAAGGCATGGAGAAATAGATTATCCAAAGTCTAAATCAATAGAGATAATATTTTTTCCTGCTCCCAGACTGGAAATGAATATAATTTATAAGTTTTCTAGTATAAATCAACTTTCCAATCTACATTACTACTCAGAATAGCCACTTGCAGAAACACAAGTGTAGGTGGTGGGGGACGAACAAACCAAAAGCAGGTTCAAGATCACAGGGATCTTTTGTATTATCAGAGACTGGCATTTAGTCACCTCCTGATTCATAATGATAAAAGTCTCTAACATTATTTCCTTAATGGAAAGCAGCATGATAGCTGTCATGATGAAAGATCAGGCTTGACATTTTGTATGACCATTCCGTGTATTTGGACTGCAGTTGGATATTGTCTCTAAGAGTGCTACAGAATTAGGATGAGAGAAGAACAGTTTTCACCAAGAAGCTTAATCTGTTCCAGCCCACTGAGAAGTCCAGTGCATTGTATAATCCTTTCTTATTTGTAAGAAATACTTTAAAGTAGTGGTATATATTATCATTACATGACCACACTATGTTTCAAAAGGAAATAAAAATAAATGTTATAATGAAGGCATAACAGTTGGAATAAAGTTATCAAGTGAAAATGACAGAATTCTTTGTGGTCACATACCAAAGAGGCCTAAGCTGTTTTACCCTCACCTCTGGAATGCAAATGTATGCATCTTTCCTAAATTCAAGTCAAATGTTTCAGATTTGTACAAAGATGATTTCACTGCTATAAACACAAGGAGAAGCCTAAGCCAAGGCCACAGGGCCTAAGACAGTCAATTGGTTCAGTTTCTGCCCTGCAGAGTGGATCCAGGCTGTATTCAGACTAGGTGTTAGTGATTTCTTAGCACAGCCATCATCGAGGATGGCAAGAGGACTGGGAGAAATAATGATCAACACTGAATTCCATCAAGTCATAGACAAATCTCTCCAAATTTCTGTATAATGTCCATCAGGGACCAGAGAGCATTATGGTGTGGGGATGATCCACACAAATATTACCAATAAATAATGCTGGCTCATAATTTTGTGTCTCAGATCTCAGTGGGAAAACGAGACACAACTGTAAGATATAATTAGTAAATTCTTGAATAGATGAGGTGAGGAAACTTTAAACTTTTTAGCTTTAAGCTGGTTTTCAAGTGCTACATTTAATTTTTCTAACATACCCGATGTTCCTCCAAGATTATTTGCCTGTTTTGGACAATTTTCATAGCAGCAAGGAACTTTACCAGAACAGCCAAGCAGTGCCCTGTGCTCAGAAGTGGGCTTGAGCATTCCCTGAAGCAAACTTGTGTTACCTGGTGCCAGTGCAAGGTGGGAGAGGAGTAATGGCCATTTGGGATCCCGTTATGCAGGATGAAAATGATCGTGTTCCAGTTACTGCAGGTGCAGTGTGTACATCTGGCGGGCTTGGACTGTGACCCCGAACAGCCTAGAGAGGAATGTTTTACATCAACAAGAGTACTTTGTTGTTGTTGTTGTTGTATAAATATGCTGCTATACAAGCAGCAGCATGGTGGAAATAGCAACTACAACTGATTGAGTTCTGAAGATCACAAATCCTCTCCAACAGCTAGGCACCATGTGCCCCCTTCAGCTGTCGGAGAGCTTATGGAAATGGATGGACCAAGGTAGGCATAGAATTACAGCAATAAATCAGTTAATGCCTGCTTCTTGCCTCAGTGTCAATGAGACTGTGTTCTGACCTATGTTTAGCTAGAAATTTGAACTAAATGAGAACTTAATCTGAAGTGATCTAGTTTCTGTTTTGCAAAAGGAATACCATATTTTTACTGTCCACATCCAGAGAAGAACCAAAGTGAAAGCAGTTTTAGTTAATGGAACAGCTTTTGCATTTTTTGGTCCTATCTCCCATTCCCCACATCTTCATTCAAACACAAGAACAAAGGAACTGATGGTGCATCTTACAGTAAATATAGCCCTTTAATAATTCTGCATCTCATTTGTCAATTTATACTGTGCTCCTTGGAAATCTGAAGATCTATTGATTTTATTAATACCAGGAAGCTAAAACAGATGACTTGCCAGTAAAGTCTACCTGCTTGTGGTTCTCAAGTGCCATTTACTTACAGTTTTAATGCCATTTTAACATGGTGCATTGATTCCAGAACACCAACTCACATCTGTCTTCTTGCTACATTACAGAAAACAAAATCCAAGCTTGTTCTATACCAAGATGAAAAGTATATTTAACTAGGAAACAGAAGTATCATTCAAAGACAATTCACAAATCTGACTTCCAAATCAGTAGAAAACATAAAAGGTCATTATGAAAGATAAAAGTTGTTCTGAGGAAGATTTGAAGGGGGGAAGCCTTATTCTTATGCATTTGTGCCATGAAGTTCCACTTTTGATTGCAACCCACTTGTTTAAGGGGGTACAGATTTTTATTCAAAACTTCTTATTTAAAGGGTTCAGATTTATGAATTCTTTCATGGTTTTGACTGAAAAACCCCCAACATAAACTTTTTTGCTTCAACTCAAAGATTTGAAAAGATTATTTTTTTTCAAGGTTTGGGATTTGAATATTTCAGAACTTTGTTCTGAGAAGCAATAATGATTTAACCATTGCCCTGCTTCACAGTAAAATATATCAACTTTTAGCCGATTCTCCTACTGGAAATTAAATTTTTTAAATGCCCTGATTTGCACTGTGGTTTTCTTCTTTCTTTTCTCTTTGCATCTGCCTCATCACGTTGTTATGGACAACTTTATGAGTTAATGCGGTTAGAATTGTTACTGTTAATCTGAAGTTGTAATAAATTAATTGAGTCAGATGTATTGTTGTTAAAATGTAAAACCTTTAATGTTACCGTTAATCTGAAGTTGTAATGAGCTGATTGTGTTAGTTAAATTGTCGTTAAGATGTTAAACCTTTCAGTTACCCCCACTGTCAATCCCTTCACCTCACCGATACCCTTGTTACACCTGTCGGGTACTGCCTCCGCTGCTCTCTAAAACGGTGCCGGGAAAAACCTCCCCGGGAAATATGCAAATTAAGAGGAGCTCAAGAGAATCTAACCAAAGACCCTGAAAACAATAAATTAACCCGAAATTTAAAGAACTAAGCAAAGGGTCCTACTGCCAGGGAGTACTCCTACTCTACTAGCGAGGTGCTAAAGATCACCGTAACCTAACAGAACAGAGTGAGGACCCTAGACTTCGAGCCAGGTAGGTTGTCCTCCTAGGCATACCCGTGAGAACGGAAAGCGCAGTTCTGCTGTGCAGCAAAACTGCAACATCTCCTCCTCTGCGTCGCCAAAGGGAGCAGCGGCAGTGTGCGCGACCCCTCGGGTCCCCACCCAGAGCTGATCACTTAATAAAGGCATCTAAAAAGGAGCAGGTCTCCTTGCCTCATTCACATCAACATACCATCAGCACAGAGACAAAGAAATAGTAAAATACCTTTTTGAGAAGCTTCTCTGATACCTGCCCATTGTTATAAATCACTACTTGCACTTTGACTATTTTGAAAAAGTTTCGTAGGCTTTCCTCCTGCAAAATGAGACTGGGAGTTTACACAGAGAGCAACCTTTGAGTATCAATTGGGATAATTTGGATAGGGGTCCAGTAATGCCTCCTAGCTGACAGCAGAGCATTGGCAATGTTTGCCTTAGCTGTCTCCTGAACATGGGGCCTGAATATTTTCCTCCTTTTTCTAATTGTTCAGTTTCAAGTAGTTTAGAATTGTTACAATGGAATATTTGTTATTAATTCAACTGTTAATTTATTTCCCTAGGGGAAAAATCTGCATGACGTTGCGCCCCGGCTGCAGGAGGTAATCGGGGCACGCGTCAAGAGTGGCCGTGCCCTGTTTCTGCCGCCGGCCGGCAGGGTCACGGTTCGGCTGGCTCTGAACGCGGGTTCAACGCCTAATGGATTCGTGGCAAAGGAACAGAGAAGGGCCCTGTGCTTGCTTTTCCGAGCGGCTTTTATTTCTCTCCCGCTCAGGGATGGTGCTGTCGGGTGGCGCCGCTTGGATTCGGCAGTGCGGCTTTCCCGCGGTGGCAGCAGCGCCGGCAGCAGCGGGGCCGCCGGAGCCGCGCGGGGCGACCCCTGTCCCTCGGCAGAAACCGCAGCCGCACCGGCGAAGCGGGCAGGAGCGGGGCCATGTCCTTCCCGCAGCGGAGAGGGGCGGGGTCCGGCAGTGCCCCGGAGCCGGCAGCTCGAAGGAGAAGGCAGAGAGCGAGGGGACAGAGAAAACAGCTGCTTTTATGCAGGAGAGTGCGGAAAATCGGGGTGGGGGGGAAGGTCAGAAGCCAAGGCGGGAAAAACAAACCAATAGTAAAGCGAAAAGACTATAGCTGACAGAGAAACCTCCAGGGTAGGGGCAGGATTTTGGGGACAGACAGAGAGAAATTACTCCAACTGCTACAGGCTAGACAGGAGGCTAGACACACACTAAACATCTTCAAACTGCCATCCCAACCAGACAGTCAGAGACCAAACATTCCCAAAACCCACTGCAAAGGAGCCTCAAACAGCCTCAAAAAAACCCCCCAAAATCCCCACTGCTACATCTGCATTTTATTCTGTTTTGTTAGGACAGTCTTCGTAGGCTCAGGCTGTTCAAAACTTCTAGAATCAAGGCACTTAGTACAAGCTTTCAGCATTTTAACTCGGAATCTTCCTGGGGCTTTCCTTGGCTTTTACTTGAATCTCATTTTTCCTTTCTTTGCTTATGATATGAAGGGATTAGTTGAGTGCATGTAGTTACTGCCAGTCAACAGTTTCTCTTGTAGTTCCAGCCTATTTGCTGTGCCCCAAGAATCTCAACAATTATTCTTGGTTCTTTTCTGTCCATGTGTCTCCTTGTTTATCTGTAAGAGGTCCTGTAAAAGTACAAATCTTGAGGAATGTTATTGAATCACCAATGCCTTTTGCTTCACCTCTTTAAGTTTCCTTATTATTCAAATACTTCTGACACATTTTGTGTCTTGTGCTTTATTTTACATCAATCTTTTTAAATCTCTATTGCAGGTGTTCACAGAAAAAACAAGGCTCACCTTTGCTTGTTTACTTTCTTAATATAGATTTTCCATTTATTCATTTGAGAGTAAACACAACAAAACACCCAAGGCATTAGCGTAGTGATGTTTCTCACATGACAGAGTTAAAGGGGATGAGAATGTGCTTGTGCAAGTCCAGCTTTTTGAAACTGGAGCTCTGCTCTCCAGTATCACTTTAAATTGTTGTGTTAACATCTTTTTTTATTAGGTGCTGCCAATACCTGTCTTAGTGCTCTCTGGCCTTTAGTTCCTTAAATGTGATTTTAGTGTTGCTGTATAGCGAGCGAAGTTGAATTTGGTGTCAGTTCCTTTGCGCTTTGGTATTTCAGTTGTGGACCTCGGTCTGCTGAAGGCCACCTCCAGATGATATGGGCTGACCCAGAATTCAGTGTGGCTCTTGCTTCCTGCACTGAAAATGCATGCTCCCAGCTGGCCACAGGACCCCTGCCTGCTTTCTGGTGGAGGCCAACACTAGAAGGATCAGTAATCACACCCCAGGTGTAGCTCCCAGGTAGGATATGATTACTTTGCACTCTGATATAGTATCATAAAGTCATAAATAGGTATAAAGGATGTTTATCAGTTCCTGACCTTTACTTAAAGACTTCAGGGATTTGCAAAAACAAGGTAATCCTGTTTGGTCAAATACTATGTCCTGCTTTTAAAGAGGGAACAGTCAGAAAAAGTTTTTTCTGATTCTGTACTGCTGTGTGAAATACTGCTGAAGTAGCACCAGATACTGCTTTGCTTTCTGGGCTGTTACTTCAAGTCATTTAGAGAAAATATCAGCTTTGGTTGTATTAATAAATAGAGGAAAGGTCTTGTGATTGCCAAATTTGGCACTCTGTAATTTAGGCATAAGATCTCTACCGATACAGACGTCCAGTCATAATGTTAGTCACCACTAAATGGAGAGGGAAATTAAATTTTCCTTTTATTCCACTGCAAGTCAGGAGGTGATCTGTCATATTAAAATAATGGTGCAAACCTGCATCAATTAAGGGATTCAAGCCCTAAAACATTTGTTCTCAGTAATTTACTGCCGTTACAAGGTAATTATTATTTTACATTTAACAAATTTCATAATTTTAAGCCTATTGTAGACACCTGTATACTAGTGCCACCTATATACTCATCAATCCCATAAATTTTCTATTACTTGATTATAAATCTTTATTTCTGAATAATATTTACTGTGGAGTCAAAGTATAGAAGCTGTAGAATAGTATTGTTTCCAATTGCAGTTAGGACAAAACCCAAAGGCTCTGTTTAAATGGACTATTCAGATTGCAGCATATTCTGGGTGTGTTATACAGGGTGTTCAGGGGGAAGAGCACAATTTTTTTGTGCAGAGACAGCTTCTGTCTCAGGTTTCAAATCAAGCTCTGTTTTGTGTGAAGAATTTCTTTTGAGCAATCATGGTATTTCCTTAGAGAAGTGAAAAATTATGCATCAAACTGAGGATGCTGGTTAGAAAGGCTAAAATGCTATTCTTAAACCATTTTGAGCAAATTATTTAGTGCTCATTTTGCTTTGTAGGCACAGGATTCAACAGCAGCACATGACTGAAAATAAAGAGCTGAAATTAGGAATCTTTCTGATTTCTCAAGCTAAGCACTATTGCCCATTTTAAAGTGACTTTTCTCTATGGCTCATAATGCCTTTGACCTCTGTACCCCTACCCAGCATTTTAGATATGTTCTTTGTACTTAGAGTCGGACTACCTACCACACATAACCTTGCTTGTGTAACCAAGGTCAAAATAATTCCATCTGTCAGTCTTGAATCCATAAATGTTACCACCCTCATGCTCTGAGGCAAAGAAAAAGCTTTCAGGCAGTGCTGCTGGTTAATGAATTCAGCGCTTACGTGTGTTACACAAGGGTCATCTTGCTGTACACCATTCAGGCAAAACAGTGATTGGAAGAACAGGCACAGCTTCTTCATGGAAATTTCTCTGACAAGCTTGGGGCACAAAGCCAGTGCTTTTCAAAAGATTTCCTCTTTATGTCAGTGTTTTAACATGACACTTTCCTAACAGTCCTGTTCTGCCAGCTTCAAAAATGTGTTCCCTATTAGTGTCCTTACCTTTCCCCAGTTGCCCAGAATGACTTCATAGGCTGACCAGCATGATTATGTGCTCTAGATCAGTAAAGAAGAATTGGGGATTTCTGGTCCAATATGCGCCATTTGCTCTTCATGTAGCCTGTCAGGCTGCCCGCTGCAGACAAAGACTGACTCCAGAAAGAAGTTATAGTTGAGATAGAGCAAAGCAGAGGGATATGGCAGAAAACCATTTCTACAATCACACAAAAATTAAAGGTTTTCAAGACCTTTACACAACTTACCCTTGCTTTTTAATAGAACATGTTCAGTTATAGTACCAAAAAAAAAACCCAAACCCAAAAAAACAGACTGATGCTGGGGAATGTGCTAAGAGAAGGCAAGCTGTTACATGTCAAAGTATGGCTTGGAATGGTCCCTTATTTTTGCTTTTGGAAAGGAAGTGCCAAACCATCATCTTTCTGGCACCATTGAGGATCGGACCTGTTTTGCTTGCACTTCATATCTATGTATTTGTTGAAGGAAGAGGTCAGTGACAGAGATAGTGGGCAGCCCTTTGCATCAGAAAGAGTTCCCTAACAGTTTAACTCTGCATTGCACTATGTCATTCTCCTTAAGCACACAGATCCTGCTCAAGCAGTTTATGTATCAGACTAATAGCTTGAGCTTGATTTGGCATAGGCAAGTCCAATAGTAAAATGTCCTCAATAAAGCAGGACCATTTGGACTCTTTATTCCCTCTTTTGGGACTCACTGTAATGGGAAAACCATTACAATCGTGTCCAAAACTCAGAGGATTAG
Organism: Hypocryptadius cinnamomeus; assembly: GCA_013400635.1. NCBI lineage: Eukaryota > Metazoa > Chordata > Aves > Passeriformes > Zosteropidae > Hypocryptadius > Hypocryptadius cinnamomeus. Next base: position 6,618 of record VYZP01073466.1, on the reverse strand, counting down.
GCCTTCAAAGAGCCTGTCATAAAGCTAAGTTTGACTTAGAATGAAAACTTTTTACAACTCAGACTTTAAAGCTTCTTTTCCAAGGAGGAACAAGAGGTCCAAAAGAGACAACACACAGCATTAATGAAATTGGAGCTTATATCTCTTACCTTTGATAAGCATGTAATTTTTTGTTACCAGACCCCTGTAAATTCAAGCCTTTCAATTTTCAGAAGGAACTGCTTCCAATAAATAATTCCGCTTTGGACCATGCAGTGTTCTTACTGCAGCCATGCTGACAGTCCCATTGCAAGGGTCTTGCTTACAGACAGCCCTTCTGGATTGCTAAAACCTGGAAGCAAATGGGGGAAGAAGCTCTGTTGGCTGAGTCCTTGAATCAAAAAAAACCACAAAAGAATAAGAGCATGGCCTTTGGTTACATGCTAGACCATGAAATGTTATTTCAACATGAAGGACAGATCTGCTAGGTGAGTTGTGATCAAGTCAGAGAGGTTCACAAACAACTAAAACCATGACCATTATAATACTCAGATGTTTCCTTACCCCAAGAAACATCAACTACAGCTCACTGAAGTTCATCACCCCAGTGCAAACATTTTAAAAATACAGATTTTGATCAGTAATTTTCATTGCCTTCAGCTCTAACATTCAAAATCAGAATAAATTGTAACTCTTGAGAGATGGATTTGCTGATGCAGCTGACTCATTCAATGTCTAAACGAAACATGATCTCCCTAAGGCTAAAGGTTGTTCTAAAATTATTTGCCTAAAGATTGATGGTATCCATGGGCTTATTTCATTACTTCATTACTTATTTTGTTAAGTTTCCCCATCTCTGCTATCTCTTACCAGCTTCTCTAAGAATGGTTTAGCTTTACATTGCCTCTGTGGTTAGCACTTTATTTTCCCACTGAGAATCCCTGCATAAGCAACTGAAAAATTTGTGTACTTTCTGCATAACCAAAAGATTAATAGAAAAAAAAGCTAAGTTAGACTTTGTGTTTATATGGGAGGTGGCACTTTTCTAACTTGGCAGCCACATTAAACAATGTTTTCACAATCTGTTTTTGAATTGTTGTAGTTTTTGTAACTAAAACTCATTGGAAGAACTTACATGTCCAGTGTGAAGGTATGGGACTGATACACTTGTTACAAATATATATTTTTTTCCCTGTTGGCACCATCTGAACTTTTATTTGATCATTATTATGTTGATTCTAATAATGAAATTAGTATAATTAGTGCTTTTTATGTATTACTAATGGACAGGGGCACACTTAACTTGCATTCTTTTTTTCTTAGGCATATTTGGGTGTTTTCTTCAGTGAAAGGGCAGATTTTCAGGATTCTTATACCACAAATTTGTTTATTTATTAGTGGCAGTCATTAGGCTAGTTGAATGATCCTGTTCAATGTGGTATATTTAAACTTTGAGAACAATAGACGGACTGAAAATGTTTGATTTCTCGTGGAATCTATGATATAAAAATAATATTAGAGCGAAACAACATTTAAAAAAACAAAACCAAACCAAAACCAAACCAAAAAAACAAACCCCAAACCTGACACAGTAGTTGATTAAAAATCCTTACCTTACGTTTTGTCTGAAAACTCTGTCCCCCTCCACTTTTTTAAAGAGAATGATTCCAGAATGAAGGAAAGATTTTGCTATGAGTTGCATGCAAGTCAAGAATAAAAGATCTAGAAGTAGACTTTTCTGAATTAAAAAAAAAAAAAAAGACAAAATGAGTTCTTTAAGAGAAGTTTCCTGATTAGTAGTAACATGCCAACAGAAAAAATCCAGCAAGATGTAGGTGGGGTGAAGCGGTGGTAGGGACATCTTCATTTGGGTAACTGTGGTTCAGCTCTCAAGAAACTGGTCCAAATCTGATCATACATATACATTTGTTTAGAATAATTGTCTGTGTTCTCAACACTAGCTGGATTTCTGTGTGTAGAAGTCTTTCCTTTGAAATTTATCTTATCAGCATTCAAGACTCAGAATTTAACTGCTTAGTTGCATTGTACTATCCTGTACATTAACACTCCCCTGTCTGTTAAATAAATATTTATAGCCTCGGAGGAAGGCTCATAACTAACCATGGTTGTATGTAACTAGTTACTTTGATGGTTTCTGAAGAGTAAAGCAGTGCTTGACAGTGACACATCAGTGTTTTTCTCTGGCAAATTCTGTTACTTTATTTGCAGTAAGCAGGTTCTTGACAACTGAGAATTGCTCTGAATGTAATTCAGTTGAGCGCTCAAATGCATCCTTACCTTTAACTACACAAATATCCCTGCTGAGTTCAATAGATGCATATAAGACAAAATATATGCTGCTCAGTGCTTTGGTGAATCATGACCAGAATGCACAAAAACTCAGGATTGCATCACACAGGGCTCATTTTCATTGTCCTTGATACTCACACTGATATTTATGGGTATATCACTTTTAATGCTAATACAGACTGGAAAACATAACAGCTTGGTCTATGAAAGTAAGCAATTTAAAATTTCAGAGTGTATACTGCGTGTTTTACACTAGGAATCATACCTAGACAAAGTGGGATTTTACAGTTTAGAACAAGAATCCCAGACAGAAAATTACTTTTAAATGCAGAAGGATACCCTTCTTTCCAATTGGAACCTGTTTTGTTCTTCTTTTGGTGATCTTTATAGAACTAGCATAGTTAGAGAAATTTTTTACTTAACAAGAAAAAAAAGGCGCCATTTGTTTGATAAGAACATCTATTACAGGTCTTACACTGTTATAGAACTTTGACAGAAATAATTTCCATTGAGTTAAAAATATAGACTCTTTTTTCTGCTGGTACTCACAACTTTAAACCCATGAAGAATACTATAGTGGATAGGAACCTGCTAAAGTAGTGACAAAAATAGCCGGTGACTCAAACTGAAAAGGATTTTAGGCTTTTGTCACATGAAAAACACATAGGGCTAAAAGCAAACCTTGACATGGCCATGCTCATGCATCCCCTTATCCATAGCTGGAACAAGCACATTCCCCACAAACAGCCCTCAACCTGAGAGTACAACTCCAGTAATTACAGCAGGCCAGTACTGAGGGAAAGCAGTGTGACCCAGCCAGTGTCCTACAGCTGAGACCTCTTTATCCCTTCACCAGAACGGTCACACCCATGTCTGACCACAATCTGAGAGCAAGATGTCACAGGCCAAATCCAGGCCAGGGAGTGAGTGCGCTTGGCACAACACCTGGGTCACTGGGTGACCCCCAGACAGGGCTCAGCCCCTGGGCATGTTCAGCACAAATGTGTTTCTGAAGATCACCATGGGCTGTGGGGAGCTGTGTGCTGCAAACTCCTCTATCCGTGTGCAGCGTGAGAAGGGCAGGTTGGTCATGGCCAAGTTTCAATGACCACCCACAGGAAAAATCTCAGGGCCTTGTTGCTCTGTGAATTTTAAGGAAGGAAAAAACCCTAAACGCTGCCTGTAGGTAAGGTTTGGCTTTGGAGCTCCTCCTGGGGCAACTCAGAGAATGACTTAGATGGAGTCAGCTCCAGAGCAAGCAGGGTTGATGCCAGCTTGCCTGTTGCTGGACCCTTTCATGGGGAGAGTAGGCAGATAAGATGTCCAAAAAAGTGACAATTGTCTCATCTGCCACCATCAGCACTGAGAGCTTTGGCTCTCCTGCTCTCCCTAGCCTACTCATGCTGTGTGGGCTCCTTGTTGCTCCTTCCCTCAGGCCCTTGGGAGGGAGGGACAGCTGACGTTGCTGGGTGGCTCACATGTCCTTGCATCAGGACAATGGCTGGTGTTGCCCAGGAGAAGAATTCATGCTGACAAAAAGGGGGGAAATGAATTCCTGCTCTCTCAGTGCTCCCAAATCCATCCTGCAGCAATGTCAGCATCATGGCAACACTGCTGGCTTCCTCACAGCCACTCAGTTATCTTTAAGTTTAATTGTATTGTGGGCTTTTCTCTGATCCATTTGTTTTAATGGAATATTCCTTGGGTCTGCTTCAATTTTCCACCAACCTCAGTCCCAAGACAGGCCTTCAGTCTTCTAATGAGGTCAAGAAGCTGCTGCAAAATTCAGAGCAAATGGGAAAAAAGAAACTCTGGTAACAGGTCATTCACAATTTTAAAGAGCAAGAGCCATCCTTCCCTGGCAGGCTGCCTTTTTCTCCCTGTAATCTGTCCCACAAAGAGGATGGGAGATAACTCAGTGGCAGATCCCTCCCCTGGACTGATAAAAGGGGATTTAATTTACCAGCGTGGTCTCGGCACTGCTGAACAACATTATGATGACACCCCGCCTGCTCAATGCACTTCCAAACCTTATAAATAAACTTGAAAAAAAGGACCTGAGGTTTCATTATCCTTTGGATGAAAAAGAAGACAAACAGCACATATGTCTTGAAGTTTCCCTTATTTAATACCCACAAATAGTTTGTTTGATGCACTATCTTCCATTAAAAAAAAAAAAAAAAGTCATTTTCTTGAGGTTAGTCTCCTGTTTCCAGAGGAAAAGAAAAAAGAAAAAGGGAATTATCACCTCTGTAAATGGGAAAGCAGAGGCAGAAAGAGGGCAAGAGAACGGTTCTGCAGAGCTGGAAAAGGATCACATCGCTGATTATCACAGCAGTAATTTTGTCACCAGACCTGTAACTTTGAGGGCAGATTAGCTAATGATTCAATTAACAGGGAAAATATCCATATTGATGCTTGAAATGTGCTGGGCAAATCTGTCACTCATTTTGTTATATATCTGTGTACCTACACCAGGAGTCAAGTTTAGAAAAATCCTTTTTGTCTACTTCGTGCATTAAAAGAAACAAAACAAGACACCTTCACTGGCTCTTTCCCTAAGCCCCGGCATTCAGGGCAGAGAAGGATGGACTTTAACATCATTAGCACAGAAAAAAACCCAACATTTTTTAGTCTTATTCTCTGAAAGAAAATAATTGGCTCTTTATTTAAGGTTGTTCTGCCTTTCTTTTTTATCAGATTCTCCTTAAAAACTCTGGCATCCTTAGCTCAGTGTTAACCATGCTTGCTGGAAGCATTGAGCTCTCAGCAGTAATTACATCCATGAATGTTGTGTCATTTAGTTTTAAACAGGAAAGGCAGGAGACAGTACCTGCTGGAAGGAGCAAGTCTTGAGGAAAAGCCTTTGGAAAGGGATACATAAAAAAACCCCAAAGACCTGAAATCCCCATCACAGGATCCATGGGTGCTTGGTGCCCTGGCAATTGGCTGAGGAGGGCTCACCAGCAATTCCTGGGAATGGTCAACTGGTGGGACATATCCATCAACTNCGAGCAGAGCAAGATCTTCCCATGGTGCTGCCCAGACCAGCTCAAGCCAGTGATGGCACAGGCAGCATCAGCTCACTGAGGTCATCATGTCATCGCTGCCGGCCCAGGTGTCAGAGCAAGGAGGAGAGAGCTCACCCTGTCCTCACCACAGCCCTGCCTTGGGACTGACTGCCAAAACAGAGCCGTGCCATGTGTGCCATTGTCTGCATGGCAAAGAGAGGACGTGAAAAGCCACTGAGGAAACTGCCAACTCCTCCCTGAAGTCTTCCCTGAAAGCCGGGTCATCAGCAGCCACTTTGGGAAGACTGCATTTGCTGCCCATCAGCTGCACTGTGTCTTACAGGAATTCAAATACTCCAGGTTTGGGTTGATCCTGAGCAGAGGGCAGTGAGGAGAAAGGGAGAAGGCTGTGCTGCAGGGCAGGTGAATCCACACAAAGCCGATTTGGGAAGCAGGCTTGTCTAACAGCATTTCATTTTCCAGTACTAGAACTGCATGTCAACAGATTTCAAATATCTTCCTAAATTCCAGTAGCCTGCTTGAAAGTGCTATGTCTTTATCAGACCATTGATGGTCCTTTTGAAATGTGAGTCCCACTGGCTGCATCCAAACCTTGTGCTTGAAGAACATTCCTAATTAAAGCAGATTGGGCCTTTGGCAAAGAAGGGGCTGTAAAGCATTTCCTAAAGCATTTTCTACTCCCATTTCATTGTGAGAAAATACACCTGAAGGATGATGCAGGGATTAGGATTGAGACAAATATGAGTTTGGTGAGTCAGTTTTACTTTGAGAGCTTGAGAAACACAAGAAGACCAAGTGATGATCCCAGAGGGTTTAACACAGAGGTTTTACCCTCCCAGAAATGTAAGGGCCTTAAAACCACCGTTAATTTGCTGACATGTTTCATCTCACTCCTTTCAATCCCACCTCTCTTTATTTTCTCCATAATTATCTTTACACATATTAATTACATTGATTTAAGTTTTTTTTTCCTGGGTCTTCTTTAGTTTTGCAATTATTTGCAAGGACATAATTTTCTACCCTTTTGTAGTCATTTCTGCATCTGTAGGCGTGGCAATTACCTGCATCCTCATGACCACCTGCTGAAAGAGTTGCCCTCAGCAAGGTGTCATGCATGGTGAAAAGATTAGAGTTGCTATAGCACAGAAGAGGAGAAATAGTATTTGTTTAACCCATAGATTGCCAGGTATCCATGACAACGTGTCCCATTCCCATCCTTTCCACCTTTGGACTGCTACACGAGAAACTTAATTTCCTTTGTTATTTGTTTGACCACTTTTCCGTTGCCATCTCTTTG
>VYZP01073464.1:0-19633 GCA_013400635.1 Hypocryptadius cinnamomeus | reverse complement strand
GCTCCAACAGTTCCATGCCCTCCTTATGTTGGGGCCACCAGAACTGTGCACAGAATTCCAGGTGGGCTCTCACCTGAGCAGGACAGAGGGGCAAAATGCCCTCCCTTAGAAACACTTCTTGAGAAAGCAGTTTTGGGAAGAGCAGGATGAGGGGGGAAACAGGCAGATTAGGAGGAATTTACCTTTGGAGAACACTTGAAATGCATTCCAGGTACTGGGAGTGTAGTCACGTACATGGTAATACACCGGTACAGGTATAGTGTGCCAACAATACAGAAAAATCTTCTGCTAATTATAGACCTGGCAGGGAGAAAAAACAGGCACAAATAAGGAGGTGCTCAAGGCAAACAAAATCCACAAAGGTAAATAAAACAAAGCAGCAGCTGGTTTCTCCTGATGCTTTGGAAACTCGTGACACTATCGGCTTACACCTGGGAATGCTCAACTACTCCGCAAATATTCCCACGCCTTCCAGGCCAGGAACACAGGAGCAACACAACTCACACTGCCTTTGAAGGTGAATACAGGAAATCTAAGGATTAGGATGCAAAAGCCTGTGCAGATTGGGTGCTGAAGACATTAAAGGGGATTCCATGCCCCACACCCCTCCATTAGCTGTGGCCAGTCACTGATTTCCTATTCGAGGCAGGGGATAAAGTTACAGGATTTTCATTGTGAGATGAAAAGGAGTTAAGTTTATTTCAGCTGACACACAATTTAGTGATTACAAAGGGTCTCCTGTATAACCCAGAGGAGTGAGAGAACACATCTTTCCTGAGCAGCATTATAAAGGAAGCAGTTCACATCAGCAAGGAAAGCTCCCAAATAAAAATGCAGAGCTGCCCTGGCTGCAGGACAGAGTGTTTGCAGGGAAGCCACTCAGCAGCTACAGCTGCAGAGACATTGATTAGTGAGGGCTGATGCTCACAGAGAGGGCAGATGCAGAGCTGGGGTACTGTGAGGTGCTTCTGCAAAACCAGCACGAGCACCCGGGGTAAAGGATGGCCTCAGGAGGGACAGCCAGCCCCAGAACTGCCCCACTGGGGTAACACCTAAAAACACCTCCAAGAAAGACAATTAAACCCCTCCTGGCACATCCACCAGGACAGGAACAACCTCTGGAGAGATCCTAAAGGGAGATCACTGCCAGAGTTACAGGAATCAGGGGCAAATCCAATTGCAGCAATCACCCTTCGTGTGCCAGGGCCACAGACCCTGTGGGTTTGGTTCATTTTAAATCACTGCTCTTTGCACTTATGGCCATTTCAAGCTGCAGGTTCTGGCTTTCCCAGAATCCAAAAACAGTCTGGATTGGAAGAAACCTTCAAGATCATCTCATTCCACCCCTGCCATGGGCAGGGACACCTTCCACTGTCCCAGCCTGCTCCAAAACCCAAAGTCCAGCCTGGCCTTGGACACTTCCAGGGATCCAGGGGCAGCCACAGCTGCTCTGGGCACCCTGTGCCAGGGCCTGCCCACCCTGCCAGGGAACAATTCCTTCCCAATATCCCATCCATCCCTGCCCTCTGGCAGTGGGAAGCTATTCCCTGTGTCCTGTCCCTCCAGGTCCTTCCAAAGAGTTTCTCTCCTTTCTTGGCGGGAGTTTCCCTTCAGGCATTGGAATTCAGTTGTTGCTATTTTGCTCACTTTAAAAAAAAATAATATTCCTATCAAGCTGAGCTCTTTCAAAATTCAAAACTGGCCACCTTTTAAATTGTTCAGTGCTTTTGGCATGGTTATTAAACTGGAGTGCTCCACTCTTGGAGGAGTATGAGTTTGCAGTGCCAGATCAGTAACACCTTGAGTGCCTTGTTTTATCAGGAAAAATTCAACTCTTGCAGGCTGAACCCATTTTGCACTGGAGTACTCCCTGCTGTAACACAGTATTCCAGACTTTTTTCTTCCCTCTCCTGGTGTAAACATGGGCAAAGCTGTGAGTTAAGAATGAAATTTAAGTGTGGAGGGCACCACTCCAGTACAGCAGGGGTTCTCCTCTGCAGAATTTTCCCTCTCATATCTCACCCTTGTGGCTTTTAGAACCAGACATGAACCTGCTTTTTTCTTTTTAACATAAAGGCAAACAGGGGGTTGGGGATTAAAGGCTGAGCAACACCATATTCTGAGAGACCAAAGAAGCATTTCTCCGAGCACTGAATTTCTTTTTTTAATTAAAACTACCTCTTGATTTTGCTGGATTTAGCATATTTTAACTTGGAAAAATCTGAGAGAGCTCTGCACTGTAATATAAAGAAAAAATAAATGTAAAAAGCCTCGTATTTCCCTTTCCCCCAGGAGGATTTGTGTGAGTGTGAGACTCAGAGCCAGCCAGCAAGTACAACCTCCACACTCATTCCTGGCCCAGAGAACTCCATCCCAGCTCTGCAGACCTCAGCAGGGAGCAGGCTGCTCCTTCAGCCCCACGAGCCAAACACATGGCCAATCCTGGCACTGTGCTTCTCCCACAGCATCTGGGAATGCTTCCCAGAGAAGTTCATCTGCCTCAGCAGCTTCCTTGAGCTCCAGAGTGCCCAGCCAGACCTGCTCCTGCCTTCTGGAGAGACACCAGCCCAATGCCATGCCATGGACAGCATTAGAATAATGGAATCACAGAATGTTTGCCTTGGAAAGGACCTTAAAGCCCTTCCAGTTCCCTGCCATGGGCAGGGACACCTTCCACTATCCCAGGCTATTCCAAGCCCCAATGTCCAACCTGGCCTTGGACACTTCCAGGGATGAAGAAGCAGAAGTGAGGAAGGCCCATGTGGCCCAATGCCCTCCTTTTGTTCCTGAATTAAGTTTCAAACCCCACCTCAAAAGGGATTCAGCTTTGCTGTAGCACTGAGTCACCAGCCCTTTGGTGTGCCCCATCCAAAACCACAAGAACAAGGTCCTCCACACAAAGCCACCTCGCTGGGCTCCTGTTCCTGCCAGCACCTCTCCTGCTCTTCCCTTTCTCCTGCTCTTCCCTTTCTCCTGCTCTTCCCTTTCTGCTGCTCAGCCACAGCTTGGGTCTCTGGGACCTTCATCCCTCTGCTCAGGGACAGAAAAGAGAGATTTTGGTCCTTGAAACATTCCATGATCAGTGCACAGACTGACCAAGCACTGGGACTCCCTGGCATCTTCCCCCAACACCAGAAAAGGCCCTTCCAAAGGGGACTTCCATGGCAGGGGGTTGGAATGGGATGACCTTTAGGGTCCCTTTTCAGCCCCAAACATTCTGTGATTCTGTAACATAAATAAAAACAGACACCCCGAAGCAAATGGGGACACGGTAGGGGGGGACCTTCACATCTGCCAGTGACACCGATATATGTATGTTACCATCAACTCAACCCACATCCCACTGCTTCAAAATCTCCAAGGATTCGGCTGTTCCTCACCTACAGGCTCTGCTCAGCTCCACCACAGGGTGTTTGATCCCTGGCATGGCCCTATTAACCCCACACCTCTTTCTTGAGGGCAATCCCACACCCCCCCCAGCTGCTTCCCTTGGGTTTAAAATCATGGAATATCCTAAGCTGGAAGGGACCCACAAGGATCACTGATCCAGCTCTTGTCCCTGCCCAGACACCCCAACAATCCCACCCTGGGCATCCCTGGAGCAGTGTCCAAGCTCTCCTGGAGCTCTGGCAGCCTCGGGGCTGTGCCCATTCCCTGAGGAGCCTGGGCAGTGCCCAGCACCCTGTCAGGGAAAAACCTTTCCTGATCTCCAAGCTAAATCCTCCTGGCACAGCTCCAGCCATTCCCCTGGATCCAGGTTCACAAGAGCATGAGTTGTGCTCCCTCAGAACAAACAGTGAGTTCAGAACATCATTTCATCCAACCCATGGCTTTTCACCCATGAAAAAGGTTCGAGTTAACCACGCAGGCAAACACGAGCAGGGGCATTGCTCAGTTTCTTAGGGAACATTTGGACCTCTGCCTTCTGCACAAGCAGCTCACACTGCGTGCTACCTCACCTTTGGAAACTGAGATAAGAAGATCACAAGAAGCTTCATTTTGCTTGGGTGCAAACCAGCACCTGCCCTCCCAAAGCTGTCAGAAGCACTCAAGTTTTGAAAATGTTTTACTTACTTGTATTTTAAGAGCAGCCACTGAACAAACCACAGTCCTACAAGGATCATGCCGTTGATTTCACAAATAGAAAAAGCCCATTGCACCCGATCAAAGCGATCAAAAAATGCATCTGGGAGGGGAGGCTGCACCTCCTTGGGAGGCACTCGTTCATGAACCACCGAGATAGTCACCGTGGTGAAGACGAAACAAAAAAGTGCATAAATAAAAGCCAGGAAAGTCTTGCCCCACTCCATGGGATACTGCGAGCGCTCCGGCTCCGGCATGGGGATCTTGATCATCTCCTTCTTGAACCCGTTGGGGACCCCATTGAGCTTGAGCGCGGCGCCGAAGCCGTTCTGGCGCGCGGCATCGCCGGCGCGCACGTGCCCGTTGGCGTGGCCGTTCTTGTGAGCCTCCATGTGGTGAGCCATCTTCAGCCCCTCGATCATGTTCAGCAGCCGCTGCCCGCTGTCGGGAGACACCCGGCACAGAGGGGATTTCCTGAAATCCTCCTCCGTCAGGTTGATGAGGTCCCGCCCGGTGAAGTTCTTCAGCGGCTCACAGTACTCCGGCACGGCATTGTCCGTCAGCCAGCTGGTCACCTCCTCGGGTGACCACAGCACCACTTCTTTCATCTCGCCAGGGACGGTGGCACATGGGCTTTAAAGTGGGCAGCAGTCACTGCGGCTCCAGCGTGGTGGGAAGCTCCTCCTTGGCTTCATCTTGTCCCGGGAATGGGTTTGGCCAGAGGGAGAGCCCGTCCCTGCCCAGCCGACACCAGCGTGCGGCCAGCATAGGAAATGCTCTACTTCATCTTCGTGCTGGCATTCTTCTTCCTGGGGAGGGGGAGAAAAACACAGAACCAGGCATTAGCATGGTATTTAGCTTGAGGTTCATGGCCAAAGCCAAAATTCCTGCACAAAACCAGCTGTGCTTGGAATGGACAACACACTCTCAACAGCAGCAGATTTGTACACACAGCACTGTCCTTCCTGAGCTCGCTGTTGGTTTCTTAAAAGATTTAACACCATTTTGCAGCTGTAGGAAGCTTCCCTCCTGCCTTGTATTTGTTACATTTTCCATTTCAATGCTCTAGTCCATGAGCAGCACCCAAACTCCTCTTATCATCACCATACTCATGGATTGAAGGAGCTACAGAGCAAATGTTTGGTATTATTTGTGGTAGAAACCTCTTCTACCCCTTACAGACTGGTACCTTAATGCAACGTGTGGCACCAGTGATTGAATACGAAACCTGTTTGTCATTCTGCAAGGGAAAAATCATAAAATCACGGAATCCCAGACTGGTTTGGGTTGGAAGGGACCTTAAAGCTCATCCCATTTCACCCCCTGCCATGGCAGGGACACCTTCCACTAGACCAGCTTGCTCCAAGCCCCATCCAACCCACCCTAGAACTCCTCCAGGTGCCACATATAGTCATCAACACTAAAAAATTGATGTAGGTAAGCAAGGATCTACTCCCTGGGCCAAAAGAGCAGTAGGAAAATCAATAATCAAGCAGATTAGCCTGAAAATAAACTGAAGCATTTAGGTTTGCAAGTATTTAGCAGCTCTGTGAGGTAAACTCGACTGTTACCAGGGTGTACTGCTCCAATTCAAAGAAATACTGTCTACCAGATTAAAAAAAGAAAGGAACCAGGAGAATTATTTAAAAAAAAAAAAAAAAAAAGAGGAACTAGGTAAGAAACTTCTATACTCAATGAATTGCAGAAATAGCTTAGAAAAGCTGATTGCTTCAAGTACAAAAGTTACAAGCACACACAAGTTACTTGCTTGGAATCTCCTCCTGAATTTTTGAGGCACGTGCAGCAAACAAGGTAGTGATGGCAGGGACCACCACCAGCAAATCCTCAGATCTGAGGTGTTTATTCAACCAAAAACCAAAACTGGTCCTCCCCAGAGCAAGGAGAGGAAAGCAGTGGAAGCCCCACCATCCCACAGACCACGTGCTCTGATGTAGCTCATAAACATGAAGTGAGAAGGTAACAGCACAGGGAAAAAAAACCACTTCATATTTTCAGAAGTCAAACCAAGCCTTTATCAGCTGTAAGAATATTTTTAGCCTCTTACCAGGCTCCCAAGTGTTTGTGTTTCATGAAAGGGAGCAAAGTTGTGACTGAGGAAAACCAAAATAATTTACCCTACTGGCACGATTTGAGCTGAAGTGGCTCAGAAGAGATACAGAGCTTTACTCCTATGCAAACATGACCACACCGCACATCAATTCATTTTCTGACCTGTTACCTCTAAGCTCAGCAAGAAACACAAGGTGCAGATTTTAGTTTGTTTTTCCATGGAAGGAACTGTGATGGTAGAGAAAAGAAAAAGCCTTGGATGGAAGGACTGGCAGTACTTTGGATAGGCCACCTCTCACTTCCTGGACACCAGCAACGTGCACATATTTAAATCCACAGAGCAAGGCAGGGATGAAGATGACTCTTCCACTTTGTGCATATCTGTGTTGTTTTAAAGCAGAAGTGAGGATACAGCTCTATTTGCTTCCTTTTTTTTCAATACTGAGGAAGGCTTTCAAGCCACAGATTGCTTCATTATTCAAGTTGTGTTTAGCAAATCAGTATTTAGTTACAGAGCTCTGAACATGGAAAAAGGATGGCCTGAATTATGCATGGTAACCCACATTAGAAGCTCCTACAAGGCCAGGACTGAGCAGCAGCCCATCTCCATGTGCTCATTTCAAATCCCAGCTCTGGCAGCACAAATTCCCAACAGACAATCCTAACAGACTTCTTGTTGCTTCCCAGGATGGTGCCTCACAATGATAAAGGCAAAGTTATTTATTTTTAATGCTGTCCCCGACCTGAGCTCTGGGCCTGCAGCAGACATCCAGCCTGGCTTTGGGGCTGTCTGAGCACTCTGGGCACCACAAGGTGGGCCAGTATTAACTAAACCTTTTCAGTTTTCAACACTGGAGTGCCTAAATCCCCATCTCCCAAACCCCTGAACCTGACAGAGCAGCTTCCTGTCCACCCTGACAACATTTAAAGACACAGTTCAGGAGCCTGTAGCCAACCTCCAAACTACATCTCCACTGCCAGGGAAGGTCTAGATTGGATACTGGGAATAACTTGTCCATGGAAAAGGTTGTCCAGCCCTGGAATAGGCTGCCCAGGGCAGTGGCAGAGTCACCAACCCTGCCTGGAGGGATTTAAAACATTTGTAGATGTGGCACTCGGGGACATGGGTTAGTGGTGGCCTTGGGAGTGCTGGGGGAATGGTTGGATTTGATGAGCTTAGAGGGCTCTTCCAACCTAAACCATTCCCTGATTACATTCCATGAAAGCTTCCAGCAGGTTCTAAGATGAGCTCCAGATGGAAAAATCTGTTGCCAGCTGCAAACAGCACTCGGATACTGGCCCAAGAGTCCAAAAATGCTGGTGTGACCCCAGGATACCTGGCCTGGCTGCCTGAAAAAAACCAACAAAAGTGTGCCTTGCAGTAAAACTGCAGGTTTGGGCAACATTGCTGGAAATTACCACCAGTTCCAAAATGTGCTCTCACACCACCAGTGTAAATCACTATCAAGCACCTTTTGTAAAAGCAGAGTAAATGATACAGGAGGAAAGGTAATCCTCTGCCAAGGACACAGGCCATGGAGATGAGTTGTTTTCACTGAGAGTTAAAATGAGGAAAACCAACTAAAATTTTTAACACCACTTCTTATTCAAGCCTGTTTTCACAGCCTGTCTAATGGGGGAGGAATAGGCAAAAAAGCTTCTTTACTCACACCTTCCAGCGTGTCACATTAAAAATTCCTCATTCCCTCTGGTGTATCCATGAAAGCTTGATGGGGTGTGGTTTGCAGAAACTATGGGGGACTCACAGCTCTCACTGACCCCTTCTCTTCCACAAAAGGTCTTTTCCTCTCCTGAAGACAGAAGGTGGGGACCAGTGTCAGCTGCAGCCAGGCCATATGCACAGGCTCAGTGTGGTCCCACGAGGATCCAGCTCTGACACAGGTTCTTTAGCCTGGGTGACTAAAAATTCCCTCCATCTGCAGCAGAGCTGCCTCATTAAGGAGCCTGAACCCAACAAGGTATTATAAATAACAATGTGATTATCATAACAATACCAACTGCACCGTGATAATGATGCTGTGGAAAACCAGTACCTCAAAATACCCACACAAGAGTGAGCAGGATGAAACAACCTCATCCAGGGCTCCAGGTGGCACCTCCTCATGTTTACAGGACCTTTTCCCCTCGTTGCCAGCAAACACTGACGTGCTAACTCAAAACATGGGGAGTAATTCTCACCACCACTTCCATCTAGACCTTGGCCATGGCCACATCAGAGGGTTAAACAAGTATTTGGGGTGCACTGTTACAACCCTGCCTATCAAGACCTGTTCTTCTCAGATCACCTGGGCACAAGGAGCAAAGGTGGGAGCATCATCCTTTTTGGTTAAAGAACAAGAAAATCAGCCATGAAGTCATCAGCTGATTAGAATCTTAGAATCGTGGAAGGATCTGGCTTGGGAGGGACCTTAAAGCCCATCCAGTGCCACCCCTGCCATGGGCAGGGACACCTTCCACTGTCCCAGGCTGCTCCAACCTGGCCTTGGGCACTGCCAGGGATCCAGGGGCAGCCACAGCTGCTCTGGGCACCCTGTGCCAGGGCCTGCCCACCCTCCCAGGGAAAAATTCCTTCCCAATATCCCATCCATCCCTGCCCTCTGTCACTCTGAAGCCATTCCCTGTGTCCTGTCCCTCCATCCCTTGTCCCCAGTCCCTCTCCAGCTCTCCTGGAGCCCCTTTAGGCCCTGGCAGGGGCTCTGAGCTCTCCCTGGAGCCTTCTCCTCTCCAGGTGAGCACCCCCACCTCTCCCAGCCTGGCTCCAGAGGGGCTCCAGCCCTTGGAGCATCTCCAAGGCCTCCTCTGGACCTGCTCTAACAGCTTCACATCTTTCCCATCTGAGGACAAGGCCCAGGTCTGGGTCTCCTTGCAAGCAGAAACGGTTACTTCTCACAATTAACACTGATGTGACAAAACCACATCTACTCAAACCAGTAAAAAACCACCTCCCTTATCCGTTTGTTCATCTTGAAACTCCTCCTGAAGTACTTTGAAACCCAACCAAAGCAAACAAAAGCTAAGCCTTCCGAAACCAAAGTGTGCCCTGCTCGTGTTTGTGCTTTTACTCTCTAAGCTCTGCTGCCAGGGCAACAGTCACTATAGAAATGAGTCAAATAATAAGCTATTTCTGCAACTTGTCACCAGAGCCAGGAAATCCTTTCAGAGGCAGTGGTGTGCTCCACTTGCAACCCTCAGCATCCTTCCAGACAGCCCAGAAAAGTTGAGAGGATTCAACCCTCAGTGAAAAATGAGGGTCTAAATGAGAGAGGCTCATAAGCACAGCTGGAAGGTATAGTAGTGACATTTTGGCCCTTGGAAACCAAACTCTGAGGTTCACACTGATAATGTGTGCACATAAATAAGCAGAGAAACCCAGCTGCTGTAAGGACTGAAGATTGAATGCTTTATAACCCAGCCCACCAGTGAATTCCCCATGAATGATGAGCAGGAGTCACACAGAGACCGAGTGCCCCGAATAAAAGCTGGGAGCTCTTGTCCTGTGTTTTTAGAGCACAAAACAAACTGTCCACAGCAGCAGGGCCTGAGTCACTGCTACAGTCACCTCCTCTCCAGGCATTTCATCATGGCCAACAATAACACTCTGACACCTCAATAACTGGACATCCTGTACTTGACAAGCACCTCTGCACACCAATTTGCAAGGGAAGGGAGCTGCCTGCCACAAATTATGTGCTGGATAGCCCTAACAAGCTCTCAAGCAGTGTTTCCCTCCCTCCAGGACAGGCTTGCCTCCAAACCAGCATCATCCCTTCTGCACCACTAACAAGCAAGAAACTGCTGGCAGTGTAAACAGGCCAGTAAAGCCGGGTTTGCGCTGGAAATGCAAATATATGCAAATATAAAATAGCTGTAAGTATAACGCTGAGGCACAGGTGGGCTCACAAGTTGCACAGAGCTCTAAGATAGGTTTCCAAGGTCAACCTCAGATGGAAAACATTGGCCTGTGGACAGGAAGTCAGAGCAAGAGGAGCTACTACTAGGAAAAGAGAGGGTGGGATGAAAATGCAAAGCAACACCCACATCCCCTAAACAGACACTTACACAGCTTCAGAGGGAGAAAAAGCCCTGCCTGAATACTACATCAATCCCTGAGCAGCCTGTTTTTTTCTAAATTACTTGATATCAAAAAGAAACCCTCACCATATATTTTCTATCCTAATTAGATTTTAAAAAACCACCCAGAAATGAAAATCCATTCATGGGTGCAACAGCTCGGAACACAAGCCCAGAGTTGAGCATGGAGGATTTAAAACCCAAAGTACTTGCAGCACATTTGGGTAACCAAACAGGTCCCACCTCCAGATGGGAACACCACCAGGGAGTATTTCCCTCCATGAGACTCCACCAGAGCTTGGAGCAGCCTGGTCTTAGTGGAAGGTGTCCCTGCCCATGGCAGAAACTGAAACTGNACCTGTACAAGGTTATTGTAATTTTCGGGGTACCCCGATGAAGGAAGGAATAATGAATCTGACTCCATGTTCTCAGAAGGCTAATTTATTATTTTATGATACTGTATTATATTAAAGAACACTAAACTATACTGTACTAAAGAATACAGAAAGGATACTTACAGAAGGTTAAAAAGATAATAATGAAAACTTGTGACTCTCTCTCCAGAGTCCCAACACAGCTTGACATTGACTGGCCAATAAATCAAAACAATTCACATGAAACCAATGAAACAACCACCTGTTGGATAAACAATTTCTAACCACATTCCAAAACAGCAAAACACGGGAGAAACAAATGAGATAAGAATTGTTTTCCTTTTTCTCTGAGGCTTCTCAGCTTCCCAGGAGAAAAATCCTGGGCAAAGGGATTTTTCAGAAAATGTGAATGCCACACAAGGTCCTTGCCCACGGCAGCAAGCGGAACAAGATGAGCTTTAAGATCCTTCCAACCCAAACCATTCTGTGATTTTATGAATAACCTGCTTAGACACCAGGCTCTTCAATGTTTCAGCAGCTTCCTACAGCAGAACCCACCCAGCCAGCACCCCCCAAACCAACCCACGCCCCTCGGGCACCACTTTCAAACCTTGCCCACGTGGGATGTGGACAGGAGCAGCCCTGAGTGGCTGTGGGCTCTGTGCTCAGGCAGCAGCAGGCTCTGGCTGCTGTCCCCAGCAGAGCTGAGCACTCATCCCTGGGATGCCTCGGGATCTGGGTCAGGCAGAGCCAGGGCAGGGCTGGAAATAGAGCCCCGTGTCCCCGTGCAACCCCGCAGACAATCCGGCACTGAGAGCGCTCGGCGATGCTCCCGAGACTACCCAGCCTCCCCAGACTGGCACACAAACTGCAAAACACCTTCAAAGGAACACAGATGAAACACTGAAAAGGCAGAAAGAGTGGGGCTTTTTCCCTACAAGGCAGGGCAAAAGGATGGAAGCAGGAAAATAAGGAGAGACTAAACATTTGTGACATGCTCAATATTTTAATTCAATTAGTGCAGGTGTTTTGAGGTTTTCGTGAGGGTTTTTTACCTCCAGTGACTACCTAACAGCCATTTATTATTAGAAAGTCAGATTTGTTGGAAACCTCTGGGAATCTAAGTGGCAGCAGGAATTTAAAAATTAAAAAATCATGGGAACAGAAAGGGAAGTTGTGCCCAAGGAAACTGAGAGCAGTCTTGTGACTGATGGTAACGTGGCTCAGAAATGCAGACTCCAGCATAATTTGCCAAACCAGCCATGCAGATTTGGAAAAGGAAACCTGGCAGAAATCACAGAGAAAACAGATCCTCACTGAAGACTTAAATCAGTTACTTGGCATATTTTTTTAATATTAGGGTTTGTTACTGGCCATGTATGAGACAGTAGCCAGACCACAACAGTTGCTCCCTCCCAAGTGCCTTTGCCAGGGTTGTAACTAAAGCAAAAGAAAACTAAATTTACACGCTACGATTCCCTGCCTAGAATAATATTTCCATATTTCATTAGTAATATAAATATTTCATTTCAAACATCCTACTTTTGAAGTCCCAACACATCAGACCCACATCAAAGACTCCAAGCCTCCAGAGTAGAAATGTGAATATCTTCAGGCACAATGCTGTTCTCTGCACTTCAGCTGTTACTTTTCATAAACCCACCCAAAAAGACACATCATCAACATTATTCATTTTCAATGCCATTCCTCTTGGAAAACAAAACAATCCCTGGGTTTGTCTTTATTAATTTAGTTTCATGTAACACTGAGTGTTCCTTGGTCTGAAAGACAAAACACTACACGTATTCAAGATTACTTCTGGTGTAAACAGTCTGCTTTTTGAACACAGAGTCCTCCTCTTTCCAGCAATGCCTGCTCAGAGCTGCACCAAAAATCAATTAAGTCTCTTCAAGACATGGGTGTGCAGAAAGGAGAGAAAGGCTCTTATTGCATAGTTGGTCTAGAAAAATCATAAACACAGGAACGGAAAGAAAAAAGGAAAAAATCCCAAACCATCTTGATTGCCAAAAAATTATGGGTGTACAGCCTGCATGGTGGGGATGTGTCTGACTAGAGCCAGATCTCCTGACATTGCAGATGTACTGTCCTGGCATCTTCCCTTTTGTGGTTATGCTACAAGCAGGAAAAACTCTCTCAGTTTATTTGCCAAATCCCAGAACCTTTCTTTACTCTCCATCACAGGAAGCCAAATCCTTCTGTTTGCAGTGGAGATCTTCCACTTGGCCTTGACAGCAAACCCAGTGTGGCTGGGGACACAAATCCTCCCCTTCCCAGCCCAGCCATCCAGCACCTCCTTCTTCAACAGCCACAAGGAGGGTGCCAAACAACTCAGAGCAGCTCTGGTCCCTGCTCCAAGGGTCTCTGGCTTTTGCCTTTTATAGGCAATTTCATCATTGCTGCTCAGTGTTTTGGGCACTGAATGCCACACTTTGATGATTCAACAAGCTCCAAATTTCAGAATTTGGTCTCCAGAAATCCAAGCTATTCCTTGCCCAGTGCCTTGCCCACAGCTTTATCTGTGTGTCAGATTATTCCTACTCATTCCATCCTCTGTTCCTACTCAGCTGCTCCCAATCCATGCCAGATGTGACACTGCTCCCATCGATGATCTGTGACACCAGCAAATCCTGCTTAAATCTTGCTGCTGACAACAAGTGGGCACTGAACCCAAAGAACAGGAATGCACAAACATCCTCCCTGAAACATGAAGCATTCCTTACAATTTTAACTGATTGATGATTGAAGATCACAAAACAACACTGAAAACATGCTTCCTTCCACAGTGACAGCAATGGTGACAGTGTGTACCACCAGATACATGTCAAACAACTGCCCAGACTGCAGGCAGAGTCACTTGAGGTCTTTACAGTGCGTTCAAAGGCTGCAAAATATGTTTTACACATTCCCCTCAGCTCAAAAGTTATGATCAATTAGGTTCACAAAGAAGGAGAAATAAAGGAAGATTAAAAACTCAGATCTCGCCATCTAACTGTTCTGGAAATTATGAATATTTCAATAACCATCTGAAAGCCTCAGAAGTAAATTCCTCCTGAAGACACATCCAATTGCTTCTAAATTCCTTTTCTAGTGGCACAGTTGAGGCACAGGGATGTGCCTGTGTCATGCTGTCCTAACACCTTTATGGAGATGTCTATCAGCCACCTGGCTATGGACAATCCCAGGGAACATCTCTGGAACTGTGGCTCTCAGCCATCCTGTCTTCTGCAGGCAGTCACTCCACTACCTGGCACACTGAACAGGAAAGACTGGATGGCTGGGTAACAGATCCACAGGCTGAACTGGTAGGATTTGAACACATCAATTAAATCAGCTCCAAAGGTAACCCATAATTCCAGCCAAACAAGAGAATCTCAGCCAGAGGTACCAGGTAAGTGTGAGCAGCTTGTGTTCCTGCCATGGAAATGAAGCTGTGTTTAAAAATAGAATCCCAGGATGGTTTGGGTTGGAAAGGACCTCAAAGCCCTTCCAGTGCCATCCCTGCCATGGGCAGGGACACCTTCCACTGTCCCAGGTGGCTCCAAGCCCCGTCCAGCCTGGCCTTGGGCACTGCCAGCAATGGGGAAGCCTCAGCTGCTCTGGGCACCCTGTGCCAGGGCCTCTCTACTCTTAAAGGGAAGATTTTTTTTCCTGATATCCAATCTAACCCTGCTCTCTGTCAGTTTGAAATTGAACGATATTTCACCTTCCAAAGTCCCCCACCTGGGGAATGCTGTCATCCACCACTCACCCACAACCCATAAAACTGTTGCAAAGCAACCCAAAACGGAGTGCAAGGCTCAGCCAGCGCTTTGTCCACCCTTCACAGCCAAAAACAACTAAAAACACTTCCATCAGATGCCTCCTGAATGGGTGGCCATGTGATCCCTCTCCTCCTGCCACAGAAGGGATGAAGGGGTGTCCAGCTGCCAGCACAGCCTCGAGCAAACTTTCCTCCCCAGTCTAAACATTTCCTTTTAATTAAAAGAAGGCAAGGCAAAACTTGCACTACAGACTGGAAGATGCCCTCCTGCAGATGTGTTTCCTCTTGTTATAAATAACAAATACAGTTATTGGCTTTCTCATTTATGTATTAACTTTTGTTTTCCAAGTTATTATTTATCACAAAAATCCTGATGTAGTACAATTTGTAATTACTGCTTTTGATACAGTATAATCTGTCAGTTTATGTTTGCACCCTATAGCTTTTATAAGTAGTAGTGTCATATATACTATCTTAGACTGTAGCATAATGTTGAAATTATTCTTTCATGTAACTAACTCGGAAAATGATGTAAAATAATTAGGTCATTTCCCATATTCAGGGTCTATCTTATCTGAAAGACAAGATAACAGAAACAGAAACCAGAGCACTGAAAAAAAGAGAAGAATTTATTGACCCTTGTTATCAAGGAGTGGAAATACAACAAGATGAAACCACAAGAAAAAAAAACTATATTGGTTTTCATCTACAAGATGGCATGAAGATAAGTCAAAGGTTAAAACTTGAAAGAATGTTTGAATATGTTTAAACCCTTATGAATATACATGTACCCCCTATAACGTAACAGCATACAGAGAACACGGTTTAAGTTAACTGTGTGCAAATAGCCAAGCATCCCAGCACTTGGATTTATCTCTTTTATCCCTTAATAAACTTTTATAAAAATTTCCAATAGTGAGCTGTGTTTCTCACACTCTCACAAGGCTGTGCATCAGTGCAGCTCCCTGCAGGGCACCTGCCACACGCTGCTCCCAGCAAACACAGCAAACACAGCCCATTGCTGAGATAATCTCAGTTGGTTCAGGCACTCAAAAGCCACATCCACCCTTGGAAAAACAATTAATAAAAGTCAGCATTCCGTCCTGGGAAGCGGACACGGGAATTAACCATTTAATTAATGAAGGGACGCCTGTGGCTTCAGGAGGATCACTGCAAAACCAAGCCTGGCTTTCACAGCTGCTGTTACACAAACAGTTAAATGCAACGAGGCCCAGCCCTGCATCTCACAGCAGCCAGAACTGCAGGAACCCAGTGGCTCTGTTCTTCTTCCAGAAAGAGGAACCCAAACAGATCAACCTCCATCCCTTCAGTGGCAAAGTATTGCATGACCAAGCAGCTCCAGAGGCATCTGGCTCAAGGATCTTTAATTATTTGTTGTTGTTAAGTGTGAACAGATGACAGGGAGGGAGAGGAGGAAAGATTTCAATCTGCAGTCACGTGCATGTGTGCAAGCAGGTGGGTGAAGCTCAGATTAGCAAGGTATTAAGGAGAGCAAGGCAGGGATGCCAGTGAGATGCTGCCTGAAAATAGCCCCACTCTGACCTGTCTCCTCTCCCAGATGGATCAGGACATCCAGCACACATGGCCATGGAGCCAGGGCTCTGTGACTGCTGGGGAAGGATGGGAGATTGCAAGAGTATTGGAAAAAGCTGCTGAGGCTGAAGATAAAAGGAGAATGGCCAAGTAGATAATGAAGCAGCAGTCTGAATTTTTGAACATAGAGTTTCCTCTTTCCAGCAATACCTGCTCAGAGTTGCACCAAAAATCAAGTAAGTCTCTTCAAAACATGTATGTGCAGAAAGGAGAGGAAGGCTCTTACTGCATAGTTGGTCTAGAAAAATCAGAAGGAGATGCAGGAGAGTGTGATGCTCCTTTCCATCTCCCTGCAGCACAGCCACACAAGAGCTTGCTGGGAATGAGCCCTTCCCATAGGTAAATACTCAGGAGACACATTCCCTGGGGATGCCCAGCAGGATCCAATGCTCCTACTGCATGTGAGTAAGCAAACAGAAAGAGGGGATGACAATTCTGCTGCTGTTTCTGATGTGCACGGGCTCCTCTGAGCAGGAGGGGTGAGGTAAGATGTGCTGGTACTGCAGGAATTCATCTGGGGGTTTAGGATGCTGGGAAGAGATTGCTCCCTGTGAGGGTGGGGAGGCCCAGGGTGCAGCAAGCTGGGATAGTGAAAGGCATCCTTGCCCATGGCAGGGCTTGGGATGAGAGGATCTTTAAGGTCCCTTCCAAGCAGAACCATGCTGGGACTGTGTGATCTGACAAGGAGCCCTTGGGAGCAGAAGAAGCCCATGGAGGCACCTCGTGACAGGCACACCTCTGTGACTCCCCAGAATTCCCTCCAGGCTGGGAAATGCATATGGGCCTCCAGAATATCTCAGGAGTCCAAAACAAATAAGGGCCACCTTGCCTCAGCTGCTGCTTTACCCAGCCAGCCCACAGCCAGACTTGCTCTACAGGACTGTCCTCGAGCTGTGCTCTGACATGCAACTTTTAGATAAATCTCCCAGACCTTCCAAACCTGATAAAATACGACATTTCAGTAAGAGGTTATTAAAAAGGGAAAAAAAAAAATCTTCCTGCAAGCCACATAAGAGCTGCTGGAATGACTACAGGTGGGAAAAATACAAGTGGTGTTCTGGAAACAAGATAAAGTACCATGAGTGTTCACACCAAAAGATGTTAAATAGACACAGAAGTTGGAATCTGGGGGCTGTTCAGGTCTTTTTGTTTAGTTTGTGTGGTTTCTAGAGGTAAGGGTGGGGCTACTAGATACAGCACAGGATATAAATACACATGAGATTCTCTTTTAAAAGTAAATATATCATTATCTGTCATCGTACATTGCAAAAGCTTTTCACTGGGTCTGAAAATAACCTAAATCCACAAATATTTCATGTGGCTGAGGGGACAGAAGTACAGTGGCAGAGATCCTGCTGAAATATGCAGCTCACCCTCTGTGGCACCACAACAGCACTGACAACAAGGGTCTAATTCTAGGTTTGATTTCACATCAGCAGTGAAACAATGTGGGGTCTGGAATTTACCTGATCCCAAGACAAATTTGTGCTGGTCTGGATCAGTCTGAAATGTAAGACACGCCACAAATGGCACCATGTAAATTCAGATTTCATGGGGACACAGTTGAGCTCGGCCCAGAAAAGCCAGCAGCTCCTGGACAGCACAAGGAGACCACGTTCCTGACTGGTTTTGGGATTTCTTGCCCTCCCCAAACACGATTTGCAGGAGACAGGCTGCCAGCAGCAAGGCTGCAGGCTCTCCTTCCTTTCTGGAGGAGGAAGAAGGAAGGATCAATATTCAGAAAGCTCTTGAGAAGCAGTGGAACAGCCCCTGGGGAGCAGAGCAGACACAGCGCCAGCCCAAAATTCAGGAAACCTGGAGCTCCTTAGCCCACTAAAAGCCACTTTTTGCCAAGTAACCAATTTCCTTACACTCTCCATTAAATAAAACATGAAGGGCAGGCAGAGACATAAAATATGAATGCACCCACGTCCAAAAGCAACAGGCCCTGTTATTGTAGATGTTGCATAAATCATTGAGGACAAGGGGACTTGTGTCCCCTAAGGGAGGGCACAGAATTTGGGGTCACTCAGCAGGGAAGGGAGTTTGATATTCAGAAATGTTGCATCTATGCTCGCCTTTGTGCCTAAAAATAGCAGAAACCACTTTAGTTCATGTATTATTTAGTCAGGCCAGATGGGTGAAAGGCAGAATCAAGCCTCAAGACAAACATCAGACGATTTTGGTGTGGGCCTCCACCAAACACAGCACTTGGAATGGGATGGCACAGCACAGAATCCCAGAATGGTCTGGAATTGATAAAACCCATCCTGCCATGAGCAGGGACACCCTCCACTATCCCAAGATGCTCCAAATGTCCAACCTTGTACACTTCCAGGGATCCAGGGGCAGCCACAGCTGCTCTGGGCACCCTGTGCCAGGGCCTGCCCACCCACAGCGAGTCTCGTTGGGAATTCAGCCAGAATGACCAAAATGGTCTTTTCTGTCTGATTTCTCTGCCTGGGGCCACGACAGTAGTCATGAACTGCACTGCTGAAACTCACTGCTGCATCTGTTTTCCAGAGCTTTGCCACACAAACACAACATCTTTACAATTTCAAGCGTTAGCAGTTACAAGTGTTGCTCTGGCAAATTTCTCTAGGGAGGAGTAATAGCTACTTTATGGAAAACTTGCCCCCAATCACTGCCATCTCCTTTTTCTTGAGATTTTTTATTTCAGGCAGTTGACTGACAAATAACACTGCTGTTTACAATGCACAACACCTTGCCTTTTTTGTGTTTCAAATTTGATTGAAAAGGCACAGCAGCTTTCTGACAGCTGGTGGCAGACAACAACCTCCAAGTTCAGTCACGACAACCCTGTAGGCAGCTGAAAACCACTTTCCACTGTGAAAATGTGACCCCAAGTATTTTTGGACTTTTTGGACCTTTTTACTACTCTGTATTTACAAAGTGGACTTGAGGTGATCTTGCAGGCAGATGGATGAGCTCAGGGTGAAGACTGTGCTCAGCTGTGTGAATTCTCTAGGACAGGACATGCAAAGCTCTGAGCCAGTGGTGCTCAGGTCTTTCAGGGACTTCACACTGCTCTTTCCTACCTTACAGGAGTACAAAGCTCAGCAGGTCCCCCCTGAAGATCCAGAAATTGCCAACACTCAGCTTGTGGATGCCTCCTCCTCTGATTATTCAGAGGTTCAACAGAACTGAAAGTAATCTTCATGCCCAAAGTTATTTCTGAGTATAAAATCACTTCACAGAATGCAAGAACAATTTGGATTGGGAGGGACCTTAAAGCCCAGGCAGTTCTACCCCTGCCATGGGCAGGGACACCTCCCACTATCCCAGGCTGCTCCAACCTGGCATGGAACACTTCCAGGGATCCAGGGACAGCCACAGCTTCTCTCTGCAGCTTCTGCTCACCTGTTTTCAAAGGTACTTTTTAGGCAGGGCTCCCTCTCTGCTTCAAAGTTCTGCATGGCAGAGCATGGAGGCAAACTGTATTATGCAGAAATCTCACAAAATCAGGGAATTCATGAAGAAAAATCAGGAGCATTAATCTTAAACTGAGACCCAGACAAGAACTAGCAGGAGTGTTTGTGCTCTTTGGTTTTTTCTTCCATATTTTCCTTTCCATCTCGGTAGAGTCTGTTCTTCAGCC